>JAHDVE020006477.1:0-75452 GCA_022606495.2 Halesus radiatus | reverse complement strand
GAGATGAACTGGATGCGGCCGAATTTCTACGCAAGATGGATAATATGGTTTGTTCACCTTTGGAGCGGAGTGCACCCAGAAGAGATAGAGATGACCGACGAAATAAAGACGAATATAGAAACCAAAGACGCGCGTTAAAGGCCAAAATAAACGCACTTGAGGAGGAGACCACCGCACCTGGTTGCAGCACGTGTAGGGGAGTGATGACATCATCGGAAAAAAATCTGACGACCACCATTGCAGTCAGCGGGAGGGAGATGGAAGTGTCAACGAACGCGGGAAACGGACGCGAGCCGCACCAGAGACCCTGAGGATAGCTGCTCTAACTGAAGAAGGGGAAAAGACGTCGAAACACAATGTAGCTTTGAAAATCATGCTTAAGTATAATTGGGACGTAAGAAAGGGTTTAGGTAGATTTGAACAGGGCATAACTACACCGATTAAGGCGAGCACTTGTGACAGGAAACGCGAGATGGGACGAAAAAAAAGCAAGAATGTGAATGAAAGTATGGATTTGAGTGCATGTGTAAATTTGTTACAACACATAAGTGATGTATGGATTCAAGTTGAGGCGAAAGAATACGATAAAAGAGGGAATAATTTTGGGTTTAACACGATTTTGGCGACATGGATGAATATGGAGAAGTGGGAAAAGGTAGCGCGTTACCACAATTACCGGAAGCTGTAGCATATATTGACGACGTAAGAGTGAATTGTTTAATCGACACAGGTAGCCAAGTTACATGCGTAGCGCAAGAATTTTGGGAATGTTATCTGAGCGATCAGATAAAATACCCAATAATGCCGGTCACAGCGATTCAAATTAAAGGAGCGATTGGACAGAAAAGCCAGAAAGTATCTAGGTTAGCGTTGGTACCATTACGTTTTGGAGATTTCATTTTAAATACACCATGTTTAATAATACCTAAACTTATTCGTACTATCATATTAGGAGTAAATTGGTTGGATAATTATTCTGCGGAGATTACATGCGGTGAGGCTCGAGGATTAATAATTATGACAGAATTTGGAAAAAAGGCAGTAGAAGTATTAAATTCGGCCTTTGACGGCCTCCATGGTCGAGGGGTAAGGCTCTCGACTACGAATCCGAAGGTCGCGGGTTCAAATCCCGGCGTGCGCAAGTAATTTTTATTTAATTAATTTTGTGTTGTTTCACAATTAATTCATTTAAAAATAATATATGGTATATTTGCGCACGTTCCAGAGTGGAAGATATCAGTATCGCCCTGGTGAAAGACCACCATTCAGAATTGAAACGTTGCTTGAAATGGCTTTTAGCCGTGCTTGGTGACCAGATCTGGATAGCCAGGTATTTCCCTTTTTCCCACCTTCCTCTTCCCCTTCTCCTTCCCCTCCCCAATACCTTCAGCCTCACAACACTCCCCAATTGGGAATGCTATAGTCTCACTGGTTCCAGACGGTTGGGAGCAGTTGGGACTCTTGTGAGGTATTCATATAAAAAAAAAAAAAAAAAAAAAAATTCAGGTGTGACAAGATTAGAACCATTGGTAGAAATTCATGATAAAAGTTTAAATAGCAACACTAAAGCTGTGAATATAATCGAAAGTACTTTAAATAACAAGGCGAACCTCATGTGTAGGATAGAGACTTTTGTTTCTAGTTTAAAATTAGATTTTGAAGAAAAAGTTAAATTAATAAAGATATTAGGAAAACATCAAGATGTATTCATTGATAGGCCAGGTTTAACTCATGCTTACACACACAAGATACAAATGATTGACGAGACCCCCTTTGTTAAGAGATCATATCCGGTACCCTTTGCTTACAGAGACAAGGTAGACGCTAAAATAAATGAGTTGGAATCTTTAGGAATAATCAGCAGGGAGGCTACGCAGTTTTCTAGCCCTCTGACGTTCACTATGAAGAAAGATGGCACAGTTAGAATTCTACTAGATGCGCGAGAGTTAAATACTAGGATGCAAGCTGAAATAGAAAAACCACCGTTAACAGCAGAGATAATACAAAGATTTTTTGGAGTTAAATACATAACAACAATTGATTTAAACAACGCGTATTTCCAGATACCACTAAGTAGCGACAGTCGTAAGTATACAGGCTTTGTATACAATGGAAAATCATTTGTTTATAGAGTTTTACCACAGGGGCTTAAAACGTCAGTTGGAAGTTTTTCACGTGGAATGGATATAATTTTGGGACCAGGGTTGCGTGAATTTTGCACGAACTATTTAGACGATTTAGTCATATTTACTTGCGGAGGTTTTGATGAACATTTACAGCATATAGGCCTTGTTTTAGAACGACTCGAAGCAGCTAACATGACGTGCAAATTAGAAAAGTGTCAGTTTTTATTTACCGAAGTGCGAATATTAGGTCATATTATCACACCGTATGGAGTTCAAATGGATAAAGAAAAAATTTCAGCGATTCAAAGTTTTCCGGCGCCAAAGAAAGTGAAGCAGGTTAGAGCATTTTTAGGACTGTGTAATTATTATCGTCGTTTTGCTAGTAGATATGGGGGAGAGACTAGAGTTTTATGTGATTTATTGCAAAAGAATCGAATTTGGAAGTGGACAGAGATTGAACAACAAGCGTTTGATAAGGTAAAATCACTATTCTTGGAATCAGTAATGTTACATCACCACGATCCCAACAGTACCTATTATTTACAAACTGACAGTTCAGGTTTCGCGATTGGAGCAGAATTATACCAATTAGATCAAGACGGCAATCATCACGTGATTGGGTTTGTCAGTAAGGGGTTGACAGGACCTGAGCTTAAATGGACAGTTTCAGAACAGGAGCTATATGCAATCATTTATTCACTACATAAATTCGAAACCTATTTAAGAGGAGTAAAATTGATAATTAGGACAGATCATCAGGCGTTGTCATTTCTAAAGACTTGGAAGATGTACAGTGGTCGAGTTACCAGATGGATCTTATATTTGAACCAGTTTAATTTCAAGGTAGAATACGTTAAGGGGAAAGAAAACATCGGACCAGATATATTATCTCGTTATTCACATGACGCTATCAACATTCAAGAAGAAAAAGTCGCTTGTCCAGAGGTAGCCTCGTTTGCGGTTGAGGGGAAACAATTAATCAGATCACACCTAGAGAAAATAAGTCTTTTACAGTGTCAGGATGAGTTTTTAGGCGAGATATTTAGACATTTGGATGGGAAAATTCTGGGACCACCAACTAAGATTGTCAGTAGATATTTGAAAAACTATAAGCTAGAGGATAGAACGCTATATTATACGACAGGAAGAAACAGGACTTTGTTAGCTATACCTCTTGATTTAACTAGTGAATTGATTAAACTCGTACATCTAGAGATCGGACATGCAGGAGGATTTAAGACTGGCTCAGCGCTAAATGATAGATATTTTTGGCCAGGAATGAGAAAACAGACAAAACAAATGATACGTGGGTGTCATCTTTGTCAAATGGCGAAACGAGAGAATAGACCTACGGTAGGACCGGGTAAGTCAATCATCACTCGAGAGGTCGGAGAACTAATTATGGCAGATTTGTATGGACCATTACCACGAAGCATTGGCGGAGTACAATTTATTTTCGTAATTCAGGATACATTCAGTAGATTTATTAAATTATTCAAATTAAAAATAGCAAATACTAAGGCCGTATTAAACTGTGTTGAAAAATTTAATAAAACAATAAAAAATAGAAGCCATTTTAACAGACAACGGGTCGCAATTTACATCGAAACAGTGGGATCGAACTTTAGAGAGGTTAGGTATAAAAATTCTGCATACATCAGTGCGTAATCCAGGACCCAATATTACTGAAAGAGTAAACAAAGAATTAGGACGTATCTTTCGGATATATTGCAATGAAAAACACACTAGATGGTCGATGTATCTTGACAATATAGAGCAGACATATAATAATACTATACATTGTACGACAGGATTTTCACCAAATGAGATAGCGTTTGGAAAACCACCGAAATATAGTTTAGATAAATACATGAGTAAGAGCGTCATACCTAAAATAGCGATAGATGACATTAGATCAGCTGTACGGAGAAATCTTGTCAGCAGTGCCGCAAAGAGACAACAGTTTTACAACATAAACAAAAGATTAGTTATTTATGAGATCGGCACTTTAGTAAAACTAAAGAAGAATACGCAATCGAACTTATTAAAGAAAGAAATAAAAAAATTCGCACTATTATACGAAGGGCCCTACGTTATCGCTGCAGTACCGTATAGTAATACCTACACACTAGTGGATCCAAAAACGCGGGAGATTAGGGGAGATTATAGTGCCATTCATTTAGCGAGATACTACATGAACGAGACGAAAACAAAGGGAGTGGAAATTACCGACATGGATTGAGATAGAAAGTTAAAATTTAGGGAAATACGATGTTCAGTTATACTGTATTTAGAAAATAAGGAAATGTTAGATTAGAGATTGAAAAAAAAATTTTTTCTTTGTTTAGGTAAGAAAAGTTTTGTTATGTTATATTATCTTGATAAGTTGTCTGGTTGAGATTAAAGTTTTAGGGGTATTCATTGCACCAATTCGCTAGGGATTTTAAAATTATATTGTGTTCGTAATAATTCAACGTTGAGGAAAGGAATTATGATTAGGGATCAAAATCTTGTGTTGATAATTGTTCAGGGGAGAAATCATGTTCACTTCATATTTTAGGTTATAGGATGTTTTGTAATAATGAATAAGAGATAGACTTAACATGGTATAATAGCATAGTCACTTAAAGAAAGCGAGATGAAGGAAAGATTTGTTTGAAGCGAAGGTACGAGGAAGAAATGGGTATATTAAGGATTGTGATTGCGTGACAAGATATGAACTTATAGTTTAATTAATTAAGGATTATTTGAAAACTATTGTATTACTTGTTAAGGCAGATGTGTGTGTGAAAAAAAAAAAAAAAAAAAAAAAAAAAAAAAAAAAAAAAAAAAAAAAAAACCCGCGGAATCAACACAATCCTTTTAATAAACCATAAAATGAGGGACCTACGTCACATTGGAAGGGGGTCATCTTATCACGCGTGCTTGGGGCGTGATCATTTTTTCAAAAAAAAAAATTTAGTTTTGATAAAGCTTCAGAGAAAGGACTTTCCATCTTACATACCGATAATGGGTGTGGGCTTTAAGAATCACGCGGAAAAGAAAATTGGAAAAAAAAAATGGAAATAAACTTATTTTAAAGGTTGTGCTGACGCAGTTAATAATGAAAGACAGGAGAAAAATGACTGGGAATTTATTTATTTTCACAAATAAATAAAATGCTGAAACAGTGTTAGGGAGCGTTTCGATCAATTTTCTTACGATGGACAGACATGAATAGCGGAAAATCTTTGCAGACGTTATGTAACTATGCTCTGAGGGGGGAGATATTCTGTGGAATATGAAACTGTACCGACTTACAGTAGCTTATCAATTAAGGATAGTTTAGTCATATTTATTTGCTACGGAGGTTGGGAGATGAAAACGGATTATAAAAGGAGGGGGGAGGAATTTTCCCTAGAGGTTGTTCCAATTTTAGTTGCTAACCTTAGGAATAGGTTATCCACTATAACCGCAACAAGAGGGGGGCTGTAATGGTCTAACCATCATCCTTTTCTTTTAATAGAACCCTGGAAAATATTTTTTTTATATGCATAACTTTCATGCTAGAAAAGCTTAAGGGAGCGACATCTATCGACTTGTGGAGAGTTTGATTACAGTGAATTATAATCCAATAATTTTGATTCATAAAACTCGTTGCAACATAAAACCACGAGATGGCAGTGGGAAGAAGACGTTCCCTCTTATAAATAAACATCACAGGATTGGGTGAAATCAACGAAAAAGTTACCAATCAAACGAGCGTTTTACATAAACAACAATTAGTGGTGACAGGACAAAGGAAATATTAATTATTTATGTGAATCGAAAGGGTTCAGATCAACGGCCTATAATGTAAACATTTCACTAGCGGTCGAACAGGACGAGAAGAGGTCGTGAACTTTAAAGGAAACAATGGGAAATGCAGAGATGAATAACCATTGAAAATGGAAGTAGGAAGTAAAAATAATACGCAAAATGTTAATTACAAATAAAAAAACTACAAAGTGATGATTTATCTTGCACGGGGAAAGGTGTGTTTGCATTAGAATTTAGACAGAAAGACGTGTCATGTAAGGCTAAGCGGAAAAACAACGAATTAGAGAAAATAATTCAGAGAACAATAGCTTCAGCAGATGAAAAAGGGAAGAAACAAGAATTATACAGTATGGAAACTTCGGCAAACTTAAGAGGCGATTTAGGCGAGACTAATGTGAAATAGAAGTACAATTTTCTAATTTCAGGAACGTAGATAATTACAAGGGAGTGAAACTAGGCTGATTTTAGGTGATAAAAGGTATTAATTGAGTAGATTCGGGACATCAGATATTATGAAAATGTAGATGAGAAATGTATCAATCAATTATAAAATTTAAACTGAAGGAATTCAATAGAAATATTGAGATATATGGACTACTACTTTGAATATAGTTCGATACATTTAGGTAAAATTTTGAGGTTGTCAATGACTAATGTAAACAAGGCGACAAGAATTGTTTATCCAAGCGATCAGATGAACATGAAACTCGGGCAATAAAGAGATAAACGAACAATTAAAAATATACAGGGAAGATAGGAATATTTATTTAAGGAAAAGTAATAAAAAATAATGGGTTTTCGATTAACTCTGATTTATATCGGTTTTTTACAAAAGTAATGATTATTACCCATAGTAAACAATAATCTAATGTGATATTGAGTTAGAGTGGAATGGAGAAAGGGGAGTGGCCAGGAAAGAAGTGAACGAACTCATATCTACCAGGTTTGGGGTAGGTAAATCGCAGGTAAAAACGCCAATAAATTAATACATAAAATTATTAAAGGTGGTGAAAAATCAATTAAGGATGATATCAATCGACCCGGATGAAAGTATAAGCAGACGATAGGTACATGCAAAAGGTGTAATACAGCTAGACCAGGAAGAAGCAGTGCAACACATTGAAAAATCATTCTGGAAAGGTATATTTATTAACTCAGGCAGGTGAGGTGGGGAAGAAATTATAAAGTGTTTACACCAATATTAGGATCAATTGAGAATTGCACGAAAATATGCGTTAATCGAATATTCACATGTTAGATCAGAGAAAAACCATGTTACCATCGGAAAATTCATAAATAAAAAGATATCGCATATCAAGATAACCAGGGACTAAGGGAATTTCTAAAATTGAACGATGTGAAGAAGGCGCTTCTTTAAATAAAATTCAATAATGACATGGTGGCTATAAATACGAGATACCCGAGTTCATAGGCGACCAAAGAATAAGCGATAGATAATATTTTCAGAAAAAAAAACATGAATCGAAATTTCCAATTCTATAATAAGGAACAGCAGGGCGATCTAGAGGAATGAACTAAATTCGATCCTGGCCGGAGTGAGGAAAAGTGATGGATTCAGAGGCGGGCCAGATTTTATCTAAATATTTACATTGAAGAATTACAGTCGAAATTAGTATTACTTACATATAGGTTTACGAGTTAATAGAGAACATAATTTAATGTAGGTATGGAATGGAGTTAAATCCTTTTGATTCTAAGCTAGGTATATAAGGCAATGTAATGAGGGAATATGGGATTAGTCGCGGAATACGTCGGGCGAGAAAAAATTAAATTACGTGCTGGCCGATTTTAAGTAATTGTTTTGTTTTTGGACTTAGGAAGTTTCATTTGATTTGTTTCTTACAATTAAATAAAGTTTTAAATAAATTCTTTTAAATAGTTGTTGGATTGATTCAACAATAGTTTGATTTAATTCAATAATAGTTTGAAAAATATTGAAGTTAAAATTCATTATAATTAAGTTGATACTAAAAATTACTTCTGTGAATTAATTAAAATTGGTGGTTTTAAGTGAAATTATAATAATCGAAAGTGTTTATAAATAAAGTGTTTGAATCGAAGTCTTCTAAAATTCATTATATTTAAGTGAAGTGATATAAAAAAAGTGACCCAGTAAATAAAGTGTTTTGTGTTCGAATTAATATTGTATTAAAATAAATTCTCTTGTTGATCTAATACAATAATAGTTTCATAAATAGTGAAATTTCCTAAAAATTAATAATACTTAAATTACGTTAAAGATTCTAAAAGTTGTAATTAAATTAATTTTCTCAAAACTGTTAGAGCAATGTGATAATAATAATAATTTAATAAATATTGAAAATTTCTAAAATTAATAAAGTTATTTGTTTAAAGATTTTTAAAATTAGCTTCTGTGAATTAATTAAAATTGTTTAAATGAAATGTGATTTAATTCATATTTTGTGTTGAACTAAATTCATTACGAGTTTAAGAAAAATTAAATATAATTGCGTTTAAAATAATTTAGTGAAAGTTTAAAAACAGCTGAGTCTTAGTTTCATATAATTCATTTTTAATACCTAGCGTGGGATTAATTTCGTCAAAGAAAAATAATAAAGCTCTAAAATATTACCAAGCGTTCGGTTTACGGATTTAATTAATAGTTAGTAAAGAGAATTACGTGAGTACAAAGAAAAAAATAGGAAAATAAAACAACAAAAATTTAAATATTGTTTAATAATATCCGGATTGAGAGATCATTAAATTTGAAGAAATAGTACAAATCGGTAGATCACGAATTGAAATTAGGAAACACTAGATTGTATTAAGTAAATATTTCTAACTTAGATTAAACATTCCAGGCAGGGAAGTTCAATATTTTCTGAATCTTCATATTGGCGTGTATAACCCGTCTGGAAAAATTATGAATTTGTCGGAATTCAGGTGAGTCAAATTAATATACAAGTTTTCAGGATCCCGGGGAAGGCGAGGATGGAGATATGAATTATATTTCTAATGATTTATAAGTACATGTATTGTATATATGTGTATATATATATATGATTATATTTAATGTTTAATATATAGGTCAATACTATACGACCGTTATCTATCATGAGTAAATGTTTTGTATACTTGATCAAAGCCGTTCTAATCAAATAATTATGTTCAAATACATTTTGGGGTACCCGAGCGGTATGTCTAGCTCCATTAAATATTTTACGATAATCCTCTCTTTTCACATTGAATTATAATTAAACGAGTACTAAAGATAATTCAATTGTCTCACTCAATACCAGTACTTGAATTTAAATATTCAGAAATATAATTTTTACATAAATACATCTAGGTATTTATAATAATTTCCGTTAGATACTTACCTGTATAAACCTCTCTTTTCGCATTGAATTATAATTAAACTAGTACTATAGATAATTCAATTGTCTCACTCATTACCAGCACTTGACTTTTAAATATTCAAAAATACCTATTTTTTTCCATAAATACATTTAAGTATTTATAAAAATTTCCGGTAGATACCTAAGCCTTTACTAAGAGTATATATGTGTGTATGGATATATATATATAAAGAAAGTGTATAATGTATCTATCAAATCTATATGGCCGTTATTTATTTTATGTTTATTTATATACAATGTTTAATATGTATATATATATAAAAACCAATTATTATATTTATGTATATCTCCTATAAAAACAATTTATTTTATTAATATATACATTTTCCTAACATATAAATTCAAAACTAACGTTACTAAAATTACCAACAACCCAAACGATTTTTATTAATTCAAAGATCGTTATCATTCTAAAACAAACCAATGAATCCTAATTGTTATGCTTCCTGACGGGGGTCTCTGACACTTAATAACTGTCGCATATCTCAATGACACACTTCCTCGACTGTTATTAAAACTAGGTCAACATTCCAAACCACACCCTTCTTTTATCGAAGTATGTAGATACGTATAAGTATGTATATATATATTCGAATTTCAGTACATCTTACGAAGAATAAGTACCTTAACAAACGTCGACATTTAATTGAAAAATAACTATCATCTTTTGCGATGGACTATCATCTTTTAGAAATCACGTATTTGTAGTTTGCGTACATAAATATTTTTATAGCGCCATTTTCATAGAAAGATTCAATTCAAAGGCGCTCCACACCCGTTCGAACATATTGATGAATTCAACAGAACAAACAAAAACCCACATTATTAGAAATATCAAAATAAGCATAATCATTCGTCGACAATACGTTCCCAAGTTATGTTATAAAATTAATTTTATCTTCGACTTAGGTTTTCAAGGTTCAGGCCTTGCAAATTTTGGGCTTTTTGGAGTCCTACCTTTTCTCCAAACAAAAATCAATCTACAGTTAAATTCAAACTACATGAGATAGCAGGGTCTCATTAAACCAACCTGTCAACCAAACCAAAAAGTAATATATCATGTATATTGTATTATCACTTTTACGTATATTCTTATGTAATATGTCTGAATATCTGGCACAGATTCACGACCTGTGTTGGAGATGTCAGATCCACAATTTTCTGGGAAAACTGGAGTATTGTGGATTATAAAAACTCGTATTGTTTACATATATTTATAATTTGTACCTATCGATTGGGCAGAAATAATTGCTGATTTAAGCGTGGTTATCTCTGAACTTTTGATGCGGGGGACGGCCTTTCAACCCGGACTTTGCAAAAATTCGCAAGTATATAATGTTGTTTGACGAGGGGACGGAACCGGTTTGATCTCCTTTAAATGTAACTGTCTGGAGGACGGGAATTCGGAGGGTCTCGGACCCATGGATAAGAAAGGTGCTCTTTCCGTCGCGGTACAGGGGATGACCAATAGCGCACGAACTGAAAATTGAAGAGGTTACGTATACCGTTTGGTCAGGCTGTACGTCTGTGTGGGGAGAGTTACTGACCGGAAACGTGGTCATCTGAGTACTTTAGGGGTAGGTCTGGAGCCGAATTGCAGCAAAACAAACCGTATTCGATCTCTCGTCATAACAAAAGCTGTGAAAACTAAAACCTAATCATGTAATTTTCCCAAATTTAGGAGAGGATGGAGATGGCGCCAAAACAAGTAAAACTGTACCTTTTAACCATGAAATTCATTGAAACTAACCCATGTAGAATAACACTTAGTACGATGAGGAAAGGCGATAATACTGTGATCATTACATTTATGTATACCAAATTTAAAATTGAAACTACGTCGTATTATATAGATCAGGAATAGTGCAATTAGTATAGCCCAGAAGCTAAGTTTTCCCATTAAAACTCACGATAGAAGAAAAATAGAAAATTTAGGGGTAAAGTTAGGAAAATGCTAGTCTTCCTATAGGAAATTAACGTAGATTGCATAGTAGGATAATAATAGAGAGTTCAGAACATTAAAGTCTAAGATAGGAATGTTAGGAATACGAATTCTGTCAATGGTATGCGAGAGTCTGCCTACGCTACAAAGAATAGGGGTTACCACAAATAAGGCCTTGTTTTTCCAATAGTCTGAAACAAAAAACAACACAACGTAGACTCCGGAAAAGCTTGGGAAATTGACCACATTGAAGTGCAAAATTTCCGTGAAAATCATGAAAATCGGAAACACTCGAATGTTAGCATAGGGCTGGACGTTACACGCTGGCCAAGGAGGAGAAAAACCTCAAATTGAAAGGAAAACTACAAAGAGTTTTCCAATCACATTAGTTAGGAAAATTTAAGGCAGCAGTAGAGGAGTCATCTTAAATCGGTGGCGCGAACGAAAGTCTATTGCTAAATTAAATCATAAACGAAGGAAGGACGGGCCATCACATCTTTAAAGCCTAGTGGGGGGGGGGGGGCCATCTCAAGGTTACGGGCTCTATGCGAGGTTATGTTATTTAATTATTTCTCTGATTCTATGAACATGGTTTCGGAACATAAAACTCATCATGAATCCGAAAAGTTCTTTTGAATCGGAGTCATATCCAAACTGAAACCAACCGTGCAAAAGCCCCATGAAAATGATAAATTTTACAAAATGTTCACTTTTTGGTAATTTTCTTTCGGAATCTGTTATGGAACACAAAACTCAACATGCGTCTAAAAAGTTCAATCGAATCGGAATACCTGATATGCCGGCAATTAAAATAGCTCGTGAAAATGTAATTTTTTTCAACATGGTCACTACTTGGTGATTTTATACGTATATTTATTTATTTATACGGATTTTTACAGATGTTCACAATTACGTGAGAACGATCCATTTATAAAAAAACTCAGTTAATGTACACAAATTACAAATAATCAGACAAAGGAAACACAAAACATAAAATTAAAAAAAACTCACTTAATTATACATAATACAATAGAAACAAGAGACACAAAGAGAGACACAAGAGATACATTATATAATTTCCCAATCATTGTTACATATTTTTAAGTAATAGCCGGACATTTTTCTCAAACTATAGATTATCGACTATTTAATAGCAGAATATACGACAGAATTACAGAATCGGTATTTTCCCTCATATCTCTGAATCTATGGCTCCGGTTCGAATAAAATTTCGGAATCTTGTTGATCTTTCTAATTCTCTCAATGTTCTAAAAAAATTCACCAAAAAGAACCTTGTCCTGAAAAGATGTAAAAAATAGGCACTGTTAGAATAACTCAGTCGACGATTTCATTGCTCTTTACCAATTATATAACGTTTCTTCACAAAATTTATATGACTGTTCAAATATCGATAAAGATCACTTTTCTGTTTCACTTAAAATTGTATATAAAAAATAATTCGTTTTTATGGGTAGCTATTAAAAAAGGAATTGCTTATGAAAATACTAATAATTTTATTGTGTTTATCGAAATAAAGTCAAGACATGTAAGTAAACTTTTGAAAAATCTACCGAAAATTGGAAAATCTAGAGTAAAATAGACTCTTATGATTGTTTTTTTTTGGTCAATTTTATAGTAGCCACATATTTAATTGAATTCCCCCCCCCCCGCCAAGTCAGCTCCCCAACAACATATAGCGATTTTATTATGTTTCCATATTAGGGCTGCCACAAAGTTTCCGATAAGCTTCCTTGCAAGCTGTCAGCTCTGTGTAACCGACATGCAACATGACACTCCGTATTCTCGGGTAAACTTAAGTTTCCCCCTAAGTTAGTTTTAACCCGTCGCACAAGGCAGTCCAGCCTGGGGGGTGATATAGTTTCCTTGTATTAATGTCGTACAGACAGGGCGCTCTTGTGAGGTGTAATACAAAAAATAAACAATATTTATATACATAAATATATAATTTATATATATAGGTATAAACGTCGTCATTGTGGACTTTTCATTTTCTTGAAATTCATATATTTTATGTGATTCATGAATTAAAATCTTAATTCTGTATGTCGTAAAATCTATGTGCTTCGCAGAAAAATAAACAATATTTATATGCATAAATATATAATTTATATATATAGGTATAAACGTCGTCATTGTGGATTTTTCATTTTCTTGAAATTCATATATTTTATGTGATTCATGAATTAAAATCTTATTTCTGTATGTCGTAAAATCTATGTGCTTCGCAGAAGCAGCAAAAAAATTACAGCTTTCCACCATAACTTAGGGAACTTCGAAATATCCGTGCAACTGTTATAATAATGCCATATTAGCACTCAACGACCCAGGTGCGGTTTTGGTGACCACACGTGGGTTGTGCATTGTTAGCAATTTTAGAGTTGAATTCCAACCCCGCCACTGCTATATACCTTCACTTTGGGGCAGTGATGCACAACCCGCGGCCCTTATCGCGCGGTTTGCTTGGCTAAGGTTGCTCTCTGACGGTCCGGTGAGGAATGAACATTTCACTCGCTACTGGAGACACTGCCCAGAAAAGTTCCACAATGGACTGCGTTGCAAGCCGTTACCTTGCTTTAGCAAACTTGACTTTTCTGTGCAGTGTCTGCAGTAACTAGTGAAATGTTCGTTCCTTACCGGACCATCAGAGAGCAGCCTTAGTATAAAAATCAACAAAATTAATTTATTGATTAGATCTAGGGCCTACAAAAATTTCACTTTCTTCATGATAATAATATTATTATCAGTAATAATATGTCAATTATGGGTGATAATTTATCACCCTATAATTGATAAATTTAATGGGTTTTGTTTTATAGGAGTACACGACTAAATGCTGTTTCCGAAAACATAGAAGTAACGGAACTGAGTTTTCATACTCCTTATATAATACCAATCCGTTTCCGTTCTGTTTTAAAAAAATACGAAAATGTATCGCGAATAACATAATATCTGTCTTCAATATTTTCAGATTCAGCCGCCTAGAATTATAAGCACTTTTGAAAATAGGATAGAGGGATATCAACGGAGGTGATACTTATCCTCGACTTGTGGCATAGACAACAGGAAAACCTAGTAAGGTGGAAAGATGATCTTTCCGAACCTTTCATCCTAAAGAGCGGCGTCGGACAGGGTGGATGCATGTCCCCGATATTGTTCAACCTTTACATGGACGAACTAACCGAAAGGCTACACAATGCAGGGGTAGGCTGCCATATCGGAGGACAGTGTCTGAATAATATCAGATATGCTGACTACATGGTACTGATGGCACCGTCTATTAGGAGCTACACATTCTCCTGAAGATATGCGAAGAGTTTGCTGAAGAAATAATGATGTTTTATAACCCCAATATAATGGCTTTGTTGGTCATAAGATAGAGTCAGGGCCCGAATAGTATTCCTCGAGCTACCTTGTACGGTGTGATCCTGAAGGTGTACGAATGAACTAAATACCCAGGACACATAATCAGCAGTAATCTGATTGATTATGATGATATTGATAAGCAAAGGCGTAAAATAAAACATGCTCAGCAGAAGATTTCGCCTTTGCAGTACCGCTGTGAAAAGGACTCTCTTCCTTGCTTTTTGCGCAACGTTGTACATGTACAAACTCTGGCCAGACTAGAAAAAGAGCAGTATGGAATAACTTCGAATCCAGTGAATAATGTTTGGCCTCCCCAGATACTGCAGCGCTTCCAGTACGTTCATGGAGTGGCGAATTTCCGGTTTTGCATGTTTATAAGATCCAGGGTGGTTGCAGTGAGGGAAAGGATAAACAGCCCCGGGAATATACTTATTACGGAGGCCAGTCTCAGTCCAGCCTCTGGCATCGACGCATACTGGAGAAAGATATTGGCTCCTCGTAATTTAAATACCGCATCCAGTTAAAGGCTTTATTTTCACGTAATTACTTTTTTTTTCTCTAGGTGTATCATTCACCTACCAATTATTTTTATAAACCTATATATGTAAAAGTTTTATATGAAATATGCGGGACTGCACTAATCTCCCCACATACCGGAATAAATAGTTATTATTAGTATTTAAAGTTTAAAAATTATGTCAACAGAAGCTATTGATTTTACCTCGGAGATGGCAATCAAATGGTTACCGTTTTGCAAAATAAAAGAAGGTTCCCGATAAAAAAATTGAAAACCCAGACTTATGAATAATATATTTAAAAAATGATATTTGATATGGCGTATAAAGATTTAGCATACATTATTAGGAAATCTGTCATTTTAGGTAAATACCCAGCAAAATTTTTTGTGTTATAATATTATATACCTGCAGGCGCCGGCCAGTTGGGACGTCTGCAACATTTACATTTCAAAAAAAAATCTACAATAGCGACCTTACCGACTGCAAAGTTAAGCATGTCAAGCTGTGTCTACCCTACCCCCTGCGGACCGCGAACATATTGACAATTGATAAATTTTACTTCCGGCCAAAAAGGTTGTACATCACTATTCTAGAGTGACGTCGCTACCGTCTCGGCTGCTAAAGTGACCGAATGCGTGCATAAATAAAAATATCGCGAGCGGTCACAATGAACTTACCTGGGTCGTTACGTCGCCAATTTGATAGAAGAAAATTAGAACGAAAAATACAAAGAAGAAAGGTTAGAAACACGCAAAATCAATACGTGTGATGATAAAACGTTAAACATAAATATCACGTATATTTTACAAGTAAGCAGCCTATTTGTGTAGAATGCCGTAAGAGTTCTCTATGAGATGCCGTGAAAAATTATATTTATATATAACATTTAAATAGATTTTTTATATATTTTTATGATTTTTAAGTTTTTGCAAATTATTTGCTCTGTTCGTAATTTAATTTCGTTCTTTTTTTGTTGTGTTTAATAAAACAAAAATAAATAGCTATAGTAAAAAAATAGTCCATTTTGTAATTATAAAAAGTGTTTCTTCGTAAAAATCGTGGTAATAAAGAATTGTGTGTATTGGATAAATAATAAATTTTTATGTCTACTAATTAGTTGTATTTTATTTTATTTCACATTTCATTTTATTAAAAAATCACCGAAAACTTCAGTGGTCACTGTGACTGCACCTGTATGTATGTAATGATTTTGGCACCTAGTTGTTGAGTTTCATCGTATTTTCCAAATACTCAATAATAAAAGAGAAATTAATAAAATAGTGTCGAAAATCGCACGGAACCGAGTAGTAACTACCAGCATTATACCTATATAATATACAAGCTGGAAGATCTACAGTATGGAAGATTTACGGTCCCTCGTATCTAGGATGAACGAAGTATGTATGAAGAATGAGCTAATGATGAATCTAAGTATGTCTAAAGTCATGGTGTTTGAAAGAGAGAGTACGAAAACAATGTGCAATATAGTTGTGAATGATGAATACTTGGAGCAGGTCGACGAGTTTGTGTATTTAGGAAGTATATTTACGGGAGATGGAAAGACTGTAACGGATATTGAAAGGAGGGTGAATGCAGGAAACTCCATTAACGGAGGACAGAACGCGGTTGACGCTAACAAAAAGTTGTCCAAAGAAGCGAAGCTAGCAGTCCACAATGGCGTGCTGATACCAACCCTGATGTACGGCAGTGAGACATGGAACTGGCAGAGGACCGATGAACGTAGACTGAATGCTGTAGAAATAAGATCTATGGGGCGAATGTGTGGTAAAAGTATGTATGATCGTGTGAAAAATGTTGAAATTCGTAAAGAATGCGAGGATGATGTAAGCGTAATGAGTAAGATTAAGAAAGGGACGCTTATATGGTTTGGGCATGTAGAGCGAATGAACGAAGAAAGGAGTGTGATGATGATATATGATGCGAATGCGAATGGAAAAAGAAGCCGGGGACTGCCGAGGAAGACGTGGCACGATCAAGTGAACCAAATGCTTGAGTCGGGCTATGTCAGAAGTCGGAATAACAGAAAAGATTGTATGAATGTGAATGAAGCAAGAAGTGTATGCTACGATCGAGTTGTTTGGAGGTCTGTCCTCTCTGCCTAACCCTGTGGGAAAACGGAGTGATGGTTAGTTGGTTAGTTAGTTGATATACAAGTTTTGCTAAACTAAAGCGCCCCGAGACGGTAAACATCAATAATTATTGTCAATAACTTCGTCCAGCCCAATGGATGAGCTAGAAAATGTCAACAAGTTTCCAGCAATAGTTGCACATTAATGGAAATGTCCGAAAATATTATTTTAGCCACAAATGATTTCATACACATTATTTTGTCCCTTTTACGCTTAATTATTTATTTAATAGTTTTGAATGTGTGTTGTGCGTTGTTTGAACTGTCTGAACGAAGATATTGACGTTTAACAAATAACTGTTTCCGGGGAGCAAGAATCATCGAGGTGATTTAACCTTTAAAAATACCTACATATTTAAAGAAGTGCCTATAATGATTCACCGCACTGAAGGGATGTACCGATAGAAGAGTGTTGTGAGAGTGCTATGTGCCTGATGTAAGGTCAGTTTTAACAGATAATCAAATTCATTGGTCTGCCTGGGGCTTAGGAATCGAAATGTATATTTTTAAATTTATTATTATATACGCCATCTTAGATCTTGATGTGTAATGTTTATTTATATTAATACAATGTTTTTAAAAAGGCCTTAAATTGAAATTTTTAAAAATAATAGATGAATCGAATTAAAAGGTCTTTTGCAAATTGGCGACATCAGCTTTATTTGAAATCGCCATAGATCAGAGTTCTATGGATCACCCTTTTTAACACTTTCACGTAAACAAACCTAAAAGGTAGCACATTAAACCCACTGGTTTCCGGGCACCTTTTAGAGAGCGTGAACGTGAACAAGTGAATGGGTTCAAATCCCGGTATGCGCAAAGAAGTTTTATTCAAATAATTCATTCCAAATAATATAAGCACATAAATTTGTTTAAAACCATTTAATTTAATATTGTCGACCGGTTTCCGAAGTACCCTTCCTTCGTCATGTTCCTTTTTTCCTTCTTTAAATTATAATTATGGAAAGCCACAAATTAAATGCTTTTTACGAATTAGGTTAATAATATTCGCGGCATGTTCCAGAGTGGTAGATACTCTCAGTGAAAAACCACTGAAGTAGCTTTAGCCGTGTTTGGCGGGGATGCCATATTACCACTGGATTCAGACGGTTAGGAGCAATTGAAGTTCTCGTGCTCTAGGTATAAACTTAATAAAAATAAAAACTCTCAAGTTGTCAGCTACGATCATGCTTTAAGCCCCACTAATAAGAAACAGAAATGTCGCCTTAGACAGGCGTATTACATAATTTTTATTTTCACGGAAGTGACAGAACGTGTAATTATTTCTGATGCCGAGGTTTAATTTCTATGGCACTTCTTGTAAAGCTCTTTAATAATTTAACATAATTAACACGACTAAACTCTTTCCACGGAACAACACCAACTCGGTTGACAAGGCTCGCACCCTTTATTTTTCGACTCCAACACAGCGAACAAAATCTTCACAATTTTCCATTAAGATAGTAACATCGATTTTGACAAAAGTTTTTTTATGGCCGAATGATTGTTTTTTATTTTTATTTTTATAACATGTTTTGTATGGGCTGTTAATTTTTTTTTTCGTTTTATATCTCTTATGTGTAACTACCAACAATATTATGATATTCGTAATATTATTATTCAATTAAAAATTAATTAATTCGAAATAAACAATATATACTCGGTGAAAAAAGAAATCACGTTTCCTAGTTCATGATGGAAATGATAATGGGAGCTAAATAAAGGAACACTTAATTTTAATTCTAGACAAAAAAGAGACGCTGTGATTTCATATAATCAGAACACACCGTTCGAGAGTGTTTGCTGAATCATGATAATATTTGAGGAAAACACTTAAAACAAGGTTTTTGTAATCTGAAGTTGAATGTATCCGCTTTGTTAACGCATCAAAAATAAATAACAAAAATTATTCAAAATGGTAACCAGATAAAACAGAACATGATAAAATAATAGGCTAGGTCAGGTTAAGTTACGTTAGGTTACGTTAGGTTAGGTTTGTTGTTTGTCTGTTCCTTTTATTAAATATTCTGTTTTGTCATGGAAACGTTAGAAGTATGTGGTGTCGAAAAAGCAATCGCAATCGCTGTGCAAAGTTTTTCGTAGAGTCGGCGTAGAAGGGTCGTAGCGCTGTAGATCCCCATCGTAGCCCGTCAGTGACGCGGCAATCGCCGTCGGAGGCACACGCTACGAAAGAACCTACTAAAAAAATCACACATTCGCGAGTTAATCAAATCCACGAAGTTTACAAATTGAACAATGTTTGTTACTATCATTACTTACATGCAAAAATAATGTAAATATGAATATTTCAATAGTTTCTACGTGTTGTGCTTTTATTTCTCATTGACTGATGATTGATTCCATTAGACTAATTTTTGGTAAAATAAAGGTGTAAATAATTATAATAATTTGTCTTATAGTAAAAATAATGATCGAACCGGTATAATAATGCAGTTATTGACCTAATGTATCTGAAGAATTGCACAGAACCAGACTGGGTGAAACTTATTTATACTTTATATTATAATATTGTTTTAGTAACATTGTTATGTTTTGTACTTTGAATGACTATTTAAATCTATTTCGGTAATATTTTTTTCAGACGATTTGTTACGAGTGATTTTATAATTAATAACATGGAATTAAAATAATAATAATAAAAAAAAAAAAATATATATATATATATACACATCGAGTTAGTGAGATGAAATATCTTCTCCTACGAGTATAATATGCAGAGACTACTATTAAAATTTAAATCACAAGGAAATACTTTCTCATGTATTTTTGAAAAAGTTATAGAAAAATATTTTTTTTTGGCGAAAACAGGAATCGGCAATTTGATATCTTTTAAATATTTTTATTAATTTCTATGTAATTTTGACATTTTCAGAAGTGAGGTAGGGTATACATATAAAGAATAAATATAATATATTACAGATTTTTTTCTTAGTCCTCCTCACTAGGAGATCCAGGAGGCGAACTACGTTTTGAATAAAGGGGTTATCAGCGATTTCTATATTTGAGCTTCGAGGTTTGGGAAGGGTATTTTCATTAATTTCTATTACGTTGTTTTAAGAATATAAGTCAATTCTTCTTCTGTTAATTCCTTAAGCCAAGTTTTGATGGACTTAATGCAATTATTAATTGAATTAATTTGTTAGATACTAGGTGGGAGTTTGTTGTATAAGTTTACAGCAAAATTTTTACGAAGTTTGAAAACGTTCCCCATGGTAAAGCAAACACAATAATTAATTTATTTAATATTTTTGTGGTCAATATGAGAATCGCTAGTATGAGAATAAATTATAAAAAAGTGTAATATTTAGAAATATCACATTTATGTGTTTGATAGTGACACGAAACACCGCTATATAGAACAATTGCAGGCACATCATTTGAAAGAGATTATTGATTGCATAGTGGTGTACTGTATCGTAGAACTACTGCGGGGTAAGAAGGGACTGCGGGTGGGTTTTCCAAACTAGTTCAAACAAGCTTGAACTACTTTCGGCGTCCACATTCAAACGTTCGCTCTTAAAAATGATTTGCCATTTCGTAGAAGTTGTAGATACTATATGTATTTTAAGGTATATATATTTAAAAAAAAGTTTTTATAGATGTTTTAAAAAAATTCAACAGCCAGACTAGGCACAAGCCCGTGTTGTGACGGTCGGTTTGACATGATAGATAGCAGTCCTGTTTATGACGTACAGCAGGCGAAAAATGTTTATGATACGATAAAAGTAGTATTAAAAATATTATCCCATTCTTAAACGAAAAAAAAAGCTTTTAACATTCTGTACCGGAGAATTTTCACCTTTGAAAAAGATTAATTTTATCTTAATTATGACATAGGTACCCTCGCGATGATTGTGTAGATAAGTTGTTCGACGTCTCTGCACGCCAGGTTCAAAGAGCCTTTAACTGCTCTCCATAAAACTACCGACGCCGACGTCGCGGTGCCGTAAATCAACTTCACGTGAATATTGAGATATACGTATGCCGAAGGTTTGCTACATGCACTGCTCTAGAATAAACTAGGTAACGATGGCGTGATATCTATACCGATCTGAAAGAAAACGGAGGTCGTAACATGCCAAATATTATTACGTTTTAAATAAAAAAAATTGAAATAAAATTAATGAGAAATATTTTGTGTACACCACTGTTTTATATATGACAGATAGTGGAACCACAAGAAAATTATGAATGGGTTCTTAAATTATTTTTTTCGAAAAAATTTATTTAAAAATTAATTAATTCGAAAGAAATAATACAAACTCAGTAAAAAAAATCAAGTTTCGTACTACACGATGGAAATGATAATGGAATACGTAAAATAACACTTACTTATAAATTCCAGACAAAAAAGAGTATGCTGTGATATCACATAATCAGAACACACCGTTCGAGAGTGTTTGCTGATTTTTGTTTAATATATAACAAATAGTGATACCAAAAGATAATTATACATTATTTTATTTTTTAATAATTCAACCGAAATAAGATAAAGTTGGCCTTACATCAGGGTACACATTTATATGGGTTTATCTATTCAGTCCGTGGCGTGTATTGATCAAAAATATGTTAAAGTGTAGTTTTTCAAGTTCTGATATGAATTGTGCATAGAAAACTTGAAAACGGCCATTTTATTATTTTACTAATAAGTGGGTGTAGATCGATTATGACAAAAATATTCACAAATTTATTGAGGAAAAAAAAGAGTATCTAAAATAATTTTATTTTCTGTAATTGTTTTTCTTAGGGTAGGCACAGCTTTTTAGCCTTTATGGACTGCAAGTCACTGTGTTGAGTTTGTAAAGACAAAGTTTCAAACCAAAAACTTTGATAAATTATCTTACGGGTACACCATTAATGTCAAACTAAAACATTCTTAGTATAGTTGAGATTCTTGGGAAATGTACATACATATATATAGTTTCCTACTTGAAAAAATGAAGATGAGTTTAATACAACTTAAATGTCGAAAATATTGCACGCCACTGCTTCAGGGCAGATGTCACCTTCCCACGTTAATAAATGCATGAGATCGGGTCTTGTTACAATATCGATTAAAACATAATGCAATTGTTAGCATCCCTGGCAGTATATCAAAAACTCATTGATTCGCTGGAAGTTATAAAAATCGTAGTGTGCTGTATAGTAGAATACAATTCAATAGTGTGGTCCCCATACTACCTTTTCTTATAAAATAATATTGAACGCGTGTAGCGCAAATTTTTCCGTTTTATTAACATCAAACCACACATACCAATACAACACATAAATTATACTAACTAACTAACAATCATGGCGTTTCTCCGCAGGGGTAGGCAGAGAGGACGGACCCCCAAACAACTCGATCTTGGAATACACTTCTTTCTTCATTCACATTCATACATCGTCTCATACATTCTCTTCTATTATTCCGACTTTGACATGGCCCGACTCAAGTATATGATTCACTTGATCGTGACATGTCTTCCTCGGGCGTCCCCGGAAAAGTATAAACTATACATTCTTGCTAAATACACTCAAAATACATACCCTAGAAAACAGAAGAAAAATAACAGTCTTAACTTTTTTATTTATAATTATTTATTCCGTATTAGACTGTCGTGAACTCCTGCAACTAATCAACTTCAATGTACCTCATCGGCAAAATATATTATTTTGTAACAATAATTCTGGGACTAACTACCAAATACATGCACGTTGATTTTTTTTCTTCTTCACAATATAATGCACTTGCACTCATATAATATAATATAATGCACTTGCACTCATATAACATTATATTGTGCACTTGTGTATTATGTATCATACATATCAGGTTAGTACTATTTTTATTTAAAAAAAGTATTATCCACAAAATTAAAAACCTTTCCATTTAATACTTATCTGTGTCATGCACTTATTATTATTATTATTTTTTTAAATTTATTTATTCATTCATTAACGCCCCAAAGGGCTTTTACATATTTCAACATTAAAATGATTATGTGTACAGAACTTAAAAAAAAAAAATAACATGATGCATAGTTGGTATATAAGTGTAACATATCTATAATATATATGAAGGTACAATAATGTATAAGTGCATGCCGCGGAGAAGTTACAAAGGGAAAGGTTTTTAATTTGTAGATACTACTTAAAAAAAATAGTAATAGCCTGATCTACATGATGCATAATACACAAGTGCATAATATAATACTCTTATAATATGAGTGCATGACATTGTGAAAAAAAATCATTTTGTTTTTATATTTCGGATGATGTAAAAATGTAAAAATGTACACACATATATATCATAAATATGTTACACTTATATACCAACTATGCATCATGTTCTTTTTTGTTAACTTAAAGCGATCTTTTTCTTTATGTATACAAAATCATTTAAATGTTAAAATATGTAAAAGCCCATCGGGGCGGTAAAAAATTAATTAATAATTTAGTAAAATGGATGTCAAATAATAAATTTGACGGCCTCCATGGTCGAGGGGTAAGGCTCTCGACTACGAATCCGAAGGTCGCGGGTTCAAATCCCGGCGTGCGCAAGTAAATTTTATTTAATTGATTTGTGCTGTTTCACAATGAATTCATTTAAAAATAATATATAGTATATTTGCGCATGTTCCAGAGTGGAAGATACTCTCAGTATCGCCCTGGTGAAAGACCACCATTCAGAATTGAAACGTTGCGTTATAGGTGCAAATGAGTGGTTTCTGTGTCAGTCTGTATTTGGTGTTAATATATTTTCTATTTCAGATCTCCCTATGTAACGTATCCAATATTTTATATGCGTTTTAAATGTATTAATGTTGCTGTTATTTTTTTTATGATCAGTCAGTGGCTGAGTTGACAAAAAAAAGATGAGGTTCATTAAAAACGATGGACAGCTACCTACCTCCTTGGATATGATTTAAGGTTTTCACGACTAGAAGTGGCAGATCTGCCCGGCTGATAGACAATGCAAGTTTGTATGAAATGTTGACTGAATAAGGAGGAAGAGCATCGTGGCTTATTTGCCCAAAAACCACTCATCACAAATAAACTGTAGATAGAAATGGGAATATGTTGGTAGATAATATGTCAACTTGATTATTGTATGTCAATGCTGTAGAGAAGTAATAAACTCCTCAATGCTTTATTGACTGCAGTTAAAAAACCTTGGTTAGTTTCGTCCTATTAAATTGATCTAAAAATATATATGTTTAAACATTAGGTATCATTTGAATGTTTCCCTAGAATTATTACATTTATAATGCGATTTATATAGAGTGGCTTATAGTAGATGCTCCTGATTAAAGTGCCCAGTACTGCTATTTAAGTACTGCTCGTCTCTAAGTATAACCCTACCTACCTACATTTATTATGTTTTAAACTAATTGTTTTCTCTTACAAAAGTAGCAGTTTCACACTAACGACAAGTTGTCACGTTAGCCGTGTATAATTTAAATTAAAGACAACTCGGAAGTACACGGGTGACGAGGCAACATACCGTCACTTGAATGCAGAACTATAATAAGGCACATTCGAATCAATTTTGTTTTTATTCATACAGAAAGATCTTAACTAAAATGATCATATTTCCATCGATTTTGTCGATATGTTCAGAAATATTATAATGTGAAGAAAACCACATTCAAAAACTTTAAATGCCTTCCTTGTAAAATTTGGTTAAATGCAGTTATGATAGTTTTGCAATCAGGCGACGATATATTAACAAATTTTAGAAATTTAATAAATGGAACTTAAAAAGTTCATTACTACGGTAACACCAATTTTAGAAGAAATAAATTAATACTTAACTTTTGAAATTGAGAAATTAAATTGGACAGGAAAAATGACACAAGTCAGTTTATCTGAACTTTTTTTACGTATTAAAAACTTATTTTGATCGTTTCTTTTACATAATTTTATTTTGGTTTAACAACTAATAGTTTACTTATTTGATATGTAAATTAAAAAAAAGAAAAATCTTTTCAATGCAATTATTTCGCTAAGTAGTGTTAAAAAGAACAGTAATTTCCGAATATTAAATTTACTTTGATCATCACGTAGAATCATCACTTTTCAGGAATAACCATTAATTTCTGAACACCGTTTGATTTTGATATGAAACATATTCACTTGAACCAGACGTACTTTCTTTTTTCTAAAGTTACCATTCAAAACCACTTAAACGATCGCATTACCTTCCATTTTTTTCTAGACTTTCTTAACGGACTAAATTTATTTTCCCGTTAAGTTGTTTAAAAAGACAGGGAAAATCATTGATGTGTCAAGATGTTTTCAAGTATTATTGGGCAGAGCATTATTATTGAGGATATCGTTAGCAGACCTGCGTATTTACAAATTACGGATGACACCGTCATTATGTCAGGCTTCTTCCGTAGCCTTAGGTACCGGCCGCGCGTCCAATCCCAGCCTTCCTCCTTCAGGATTTTTGTAAAAAGTGACGTATTACTATTATCCCTTTAAAAAGATCGGCCGCAATATTCAAGTCTAGGTTACCGGGACAGCCGCCCCCTAGTATACCCCCTCCCGGAAAAAGCCTACCATGGAAGAAATCCATTAAATATTAAAGAACACATTGAATTATTTGAAAATTTCCCCGTTTTATTTTCTGTATACAATTGCGAAGACTGTATTCGATTTTTAAAATAAAGCTTTGATTATTATTATAAATATTCAATTTATTGGAATAATAATTAATGTACCTGACAAACGTCATTGTAATATTTATATTAAAGAAGATAATATTAACAAATCTCAATGAAACAAGAAACAGAAACACAAAAGGTAACGGTCACAACGAGCCCAGATCCTTTAGTCTCACCGGGGTCGGCATCTCTACCAATTGAGCTATTATTTTCCACAATTTTTATGGATCTAACTAACTAACTAACTAACTAACCATCACGCCGTTTCCCCGCAGGGGTAGGCAGAGAGGATGGACCGCCAAACAACTCGATCTTGGCATACACTTCTTGCTTCATTCACATTCATACAACGCCTCATACATTCTCTTCTGTTATTCCGACTTTTGACATGGCCCGACTCGAGTATTTGATTCACTTGATGTGCCATGTCTTCCTCGGGCGTCCCCAGCTTCTTCTTCCATTCACATTCGCGTCATATATTCTCCTTACACTCCTTTCTTCGTTCATTCGCTCTACATGCCCAAACCATCTAAGCGTCCCTTTCTTAATCTTTCTCACTACGCTTACATCAGCCTTGCATATATAAATTTAAGAACTTAAGAATTTAAGAACTTTTACGATTATCGACAATAAAATCTCATATTTTTGGCGGCTATCTTTTTACATGATTGCAAAGTTATACCCGAATACAATCGTAACTCTGGTAGCAATATCCATATCAAATAACCAGTTTCTTTATTAATTATTTAGAATATTATGAAATTCACCACATAGAGCTGAAAATATAGCACCTACTTGTGTTAAACGCAAAAATAAAGACGATGGTTTCTTTTTAGCTGGGTACATATTTTGCTGCATTAAAAATAATAAATAATAACAATGTTAATTAATGATACGATTATAAATTTAAAATTCTATAATGATGGTCTGTATGTTATAATGTAAAATAAAAATAAATAAATTACGTCTGATCCTTACTAGAAATTTACTATACTTTTGTAGAAAAAAAAAATCATTAGCTTTAGGTGAGTATTTTGTTCTCAAATCCAAAATTAAATTTTGTATGAAACAGGCCGCGCACCCGTTTCTCTTAATTATTCAAATTAATCAATTCATAACACAAGAGTCCCAACTGCTCCCAACCGTCTGAGACTATGGCATCCCCAATTGGTGTATGTTGTGAGGCTGAAGGTATTGAGGAGGGGAAGGAGATGGGGAAGAAGGAAGGTGGGGGAAGTACTAGGCCATTCAGATCTGGTCACCAAACACGGCTAAAGCCATTTCAAGCAACGTTTCGATTCTGAATATTGGTCTTTCACCAGGGTAATACTGACAGTATCTACCACTTTGTAACGAGCCGTTGATATACTACATATTATTTTTAATTAATAAATTGTGAAATATTAGAATTTATTCAAATAAAATTTACTTACGCACGCTGGGATTTGAACCCGCGACCTCCGGTTTTGTAGCCAAGGATCGTAACCACTCAACCATGGAGACCGTCAAAGTAAATAATTTAATCAAAAAACCTTTGCTTAATTTTTATGAAATTTAAAAAAGAAGCCTACTCATATTATATATCATTTCTCATCCCCGAAAATGACATCGCCCTTGGGGGAAATTACTTCCTGTGTGGAGTTACTGTAAAAAATAAAATATGTATTTATATACACACATACATATGTAAATATAATTAATTAAATATACACATTTAAAATAAATTAAATTACAGAGGAAAGTCCGCGGCCGCTCTCGGTCTATTTATTATATGTGCATATTACGTCTTATATCCCCTTGTCGACATTATGCTTCCTTACAGCGAAGAGAAAATTGATTTATGGTCTATAATTTTTAATAATGAACTTATTTTACATTTTATTATCATCTTCCAGGCAATGATTTGTATAAAAATGTTGTCGATCATTAAGATAATGTTTAAATAAAAAGCATTTACCGACTGACTACGTTGGACTTCATTTGTTGGTCGATTAAAATACTATTATCACTAACTTGGCTCCTGCAGGGGTATAGGAATGCGTGCCTTTATTTTGACTCGTTGAGTGCAGCAGAGAAAACTATTGAAATTTGCGGGTAGGGTAGTGAATTAGAGACATAGAGAGAGAGAGAGAGGTATGATATTATATGGTATCAACCGTAAAAAGGCACTCCAGTAAACCTTCATTTCACATCGCTTTTAGATACATTTGAAAACAAATAGATACACATTACACTTATACGTGCATGAACCAATTAACATACCTGCCTATTAAAATATTTGATAAATCATGATAATTTTTTATATTAAGAAGTCACCAGTAGGTAGTATAAAGTATGAATGTATATATTATATCAAAGTTTACATTTATTACTGAAATGCTAGAATTAGACCGCTTAGATCATAGGTTCCAAAACTTTTTTCTCCGTGGACCCCTTTTGTCGTTCTTTTGATTTCCCCACCAGCCACTCTGTTCAAAACTTTGGTACAATACTGAAAAACTGGTATTTATTCACTGCGTGATGCATTGCTGCTGGTATGAACATTTGTAAAAACTTGCACATGAACGTGCCTGCGTGGACGCGATTCGCTTTAAGTGCGCAGTAGGCTTGTCGGGCGAAACTTACTACGGTGTTTTACTATGCGTACAGTCAACATAAACTCCGATCCGTGGACTCCATTTACATCTCGTGGACCCCCTTTTTTCTCCCTGCCGTGAACCCCTAGGAAATCTATATGGACCCCCAGGGGTTCGTACGGACCACTTTGGGAATCTATGGTTTAGATGTTAGACGAAATATTGCAATGGTGTATATAAGCTGCTCAATGGGCACATTCACATTCATGATGTTCTGGAACGTATTACGCTTCATGTCCCCAATAAATTCAGCGGAACTAGGCAGCAGAGGCTTTTTATTTTTCCAAGACGCAGGACTAACCTACCAATAAGCATGCTTTTAGGGAGAATGATTACACTTCCAACTACATTTCCAGTAGCCATTTTTCGCTAAAAATACACTGATTTTTAATGGCAATTCATATTTTGTTTAACACAAGGCTGTGGCTGTGATCTTATTGGTGAAATATGTGATAATTTGACATGTTAGTGAAATGTTATTGGATAAACCGTGTTCAAACAATTAAAAAAAGAAGCAACATAATGTAGGTCAATATGTACCCATTTACCTTGACGGAGTGCAGTACAGAACTATCTTTAAATAATAACCAACCTCGCTTTCTCTGGTCAAGTCCTCATTAGTGGAAGGCGGTGATTTATTTTTAAATTGGCACGATTTTCCAGAGCAAGATATTAAAGGTGTGTAGTTATACACGGTATTTTTGCTCTTATATTTGTTGGCCTATAAACTGTTAAGCAGTTTGCCGTAAAAAAAAGTTCGTGATAGAAAAGAATCTTTCAATGATAAAAACGCAATCTTTAACCTTTGTGTTCTAGAAAACGAAAATAAAACAATGCGTACCACTAATAGATGTATCTTCTTAGAATTCATTTAACTAATTTGATGAAAGCGGCAAGATAGGATCTTAGATGTATGTGGCATATATGATTTTATGGTTGGGGTTAAAATTGTGAGTATTGCACTCCAATCCACAACATGATTTTGTGATAGCTCATTCTAGAAAATTATTGCGTTCCAATGTACAGTCAACAGTAAATTCATTTGTATAAATCTAATCTCTCGGCAACTGAACACGGTATAAGGCATGCTTTATAACATCAAGTAGCATACTGTACTCGTTTTATTATTATTATTTTTTATTGTATAATATTAAATATACAATGGGAAATTATACCCGCTAAGCCACTGAAAGTAGCTTGTCAGCAGGAGTTTATTTCAACAATATTATATAATACAACAATAAATAACAATCATCATACAAATGTAGGGCAAAATTAGGATATAGAGGCGCATGCATGTTGTGACCAATGTGCATAAGTTGGAAAAAAAATTAAAAAGAAAAAAATAATGGAAACAGCATTTTAACACCGATTTAAATAATATTATGAAAATATCAAATATCTTAAAAAATATCAAAATTATAAAAGTACCAATATTATAAAAATATCAATATTTTAAATATCAACATTATAAAAATACCAATATTATAAAAAAATCAATATTTTAAATATCAACATTATAAAAACATCAATATTTTAAATATCAACATTATAAAAACATCAATATTTTGAATATCAACATTATAAAAATACCAATATTATAAAAATATCAATATTATAAAAATAATAATATTATAAAAATATCAAAATTATAAAAGTACCAATATTATAAAAGTACCAATATTATAAAATTATCAATACTATAAAAATATCAATATTAAAAAAATATCAACATTTTAAATATCAATATTATAAAAATACCAATATAATAAAAATATCACTATTATATGATATTTTAACTATTATAAAAATACCAACATTGTAAAAAATATCAATATCTTAAAAATAACAAAATTATAAAAACATTAATATTACAAAAATATTAATTTTTTTAAAATATCAAAAATATGTACAGGTTGGTTACAGTGAGGATAGACATAATATAATAGTAAGACCATTTTTTTAATGATACCCGCAGCTATTAAGTAAATAAAGGAAACCATCATATTTGTTCAATAGACATGTAAGAAGACAATGTAAGAAAGAGCAAAATAGCGTAAATACAGCAGATATCGAGGAGCTATTGAAGGAGACCGTCATGTTTATTACTATCAATACACAAGGTTACTTTCCAAAAAAAGTTAGTTACAGAAGATCTAAAAATGAAACATCGGAATATTTTTAAGATTGAACCACCATACAGTACGTAGTAAAAAGTCTCCAGTAGTATCACCTTGATATTTAAATTCCAATTTACAAATTGTTTTACAATATTTTAAAGAAGTCACTTGTTACTACGTAGAATTTAATACTCAGTTATTGCGTTACCAATATATTAGGGTAATTAATAGGTAACAATTATTATTTTTATAAACAATAATTATTAATCTAAAACACTCATCCAAATTGAAAAAACCTTCTGAGCAAAGATAAATGTCGCCGGCAGGACTCGAACCCGCACCCTTCTAATGTCCGGTTAGATGCTCTACCGTTGAGCTACGTCGGCTTATCGCAAACCCGCCAAGTTAATCAATATATACTAGTGTTCCATTTTTAATAATTACTGTTTTATTATATTTTCACCTGTAAACAACCAACTTTATTAATATGAGAGAGGCTTGTAACAGCTAAATCCCTCAAATAGATGGCGTCGAGACAAATTATGTCTACATTTTATTGGTGAAAATTGCTTTGACTTGTCAAATATTTATTAATTGATAAACTAAAGTTCTTAAAAACTTAAGACAAGATTTTTGTGCAAAACGCAAAGGGTAACAATTATTATTTTTATAAGCAATAATTATTAATCTAAAACACTCATCCAAATTGAAAAAACCTTCCGAGCAAAGATAAATGTCGCCGGCAGGACTCAAACCCACACCCTTCTAATGTCGGTTTAGTGCTTGTTTGAGTTGGATGAGTGTTTTAGATTAATATTATTGTTTATAAAATAATAATTACCCTTTACACTATGCACAAAATGCTGTCTTAATTTTAGAGCTGGACTATCAATTAATAAATATTTGACGAAGTCCAACAATTTTCACCAATAAAACAGACACTATTCATCTCGACCTCAGTGTAATTAATAGGTGTCTATATTTGTGTCGCGCCTATACTTATTACAGAGCTCATGAGGCGATTTTTCACGAAAACGGTGCTATACAAATTATCCAATGGTAACAATAATGATTATATTTGCAATGCTTGAACTTACAAACCAATCAGAACTTAACCTCACGTCTAGGGAAAGGCTCCTATTGAGCTGCGAGTAATAAAACAGTTAGGATTATTCGCCTACGGGTAAACTCGATTTTTTTAAATTGGTTTTGAATAATATAAGATGATCGTTTTAATTAATAAAATAAAACCACTTTAAATATATGTTTGAATTTATGTTGATGGTGAAACTGGAGTATCGATGAGAAGAGTGGGAGGAAAATCAGTTTGGTATCAGAAATCCTTGTTTTCCGTTTAATTTTTATAATTGCATCATATTTTATTAAACGTAATTTTGCCATTAGAAACTTCCGCTAGATACTTATATTTTACGCAAGGCAGCCATTTCGCCTTAAACTTAAAAATATTTGAAACCTAACAAAATTAAAAAAAAATCGATAATAGTAATGCGATGTTTAGAAAATATACAAGAAATTGTCAAAAATTATTAAATAGATGGACACGAAATTAAAAAAAAAATGCAATTTTCAAAAATGTTATTTAAGGTCTATTCAGATCTATGAGCCGATGATGAAACTCGGGGAGCCATAATGGAAAAGTTTTTGTAAATCCAGGAAGTTTCTCGGTAGCCTTTATTATTTAATACGTCTTAGGTTTATACTGTTCAATAGGAAGATTAGTTTTGAAAGGTGAGAGAGCAGTAGTTAATAGTGCAGAGCAGTACAGTGCAGGCACAGTACAGACGCTAATATTCACATTACACCATACAGCACAGCACAGCACAGACGCTAATATTCACATTACACCATACAGCACAGCACAGCACAGACGCTAATATTCACATTACACCACACAGCACAGACGCGAGTACAGCTGTCAATTGAACTATCAACTGAACGTTAGCGTCCGCCACAACATGTTTCGCTATTTTATAATCTAATTCCCATATTTATTATTATTTTATAATCTATATTCCCTGACCAATTCTGGGTCTATTTACGCCAACTGGCGGTGACGTTAAAATAGTGGTGCTAATGGTGATGTGTTGAAACTAATTGCGCAGGCGCAGACGTCACGAGAGGCCGCCAGCAACGCCAAAATATTCTAGCCGGCAATCTCGGCCGGTGTTTAAACGTGTTCATTGATAATATCAGCTACTAATGTTGTCGTGTCCGCACTCTACTCTTCTGCACTGCGCGGTGCTGGTAGATGTGAATACACCTTTAAGAGTACTTACCCGTGCAATCGCTAGCTTCTCTCATGTCAAAAGTTTTCAGTTCCCTTTCTATACAATATGATAAATGTTTTTATAAGACCTAAGCTTTCGTTCAATATGCTAATTTCAGTAATGATTTTGTCTTACCGATCCGTTGTTGAGAACAGAATTATTGCATGTCAAAATATTAATACCATAATGTTTCCTGGCAGAAAGGCTTCTACTTTCAATTGGAAAATGAATGTCAAATTCATATCGTTCGAATAAAGTAATAAGTACTGTTTAATGACAAACAATCGAACATGTTCTTTCTCGTTATTTAATATAAGTAAATAAAATTTTAAATATTTATATATCTGTCATGACAATTGGCTTCTCTGTCGACACACGGTGTTTTGTTGTGGGTAATTTATAAACTGGGATATTTATTATTTCCTCAAATTATTGAGTCAAGGTGTATATTACAGTCCAAGACCAAACAAAATGCATTATTGATTATAATAAAAACACGAATACAGTGATAATTGATTTTTTGTTTTAATAATTGAGGACAATATTAATAACTCTCAGAATGAAACATGAATTAAATATATTAAAATGAGGTATATAAACTTCAATAAGTTATTTAAAAAAATTAATTATAATTGATTGTTTCACGAATAGTAGAAGTTAGATAACCATTCATATAATATAACAGCCACGCCTAGCCGTTTGTCATACAAAAAATACCAAGGCTATAAAACTGGCATCAGTTATTTCACAAATGCAGTGATAACAAAAAAAAACTATTTCGTTGGCATTCCATTCGCGACTAAAACTATAAAGAATATAACTTTTTTCACTGCATTTAATTGTAAACCAATGGTGATTTACTGTATTCGATAAGTTTCGATTCCTGCATTTATTTTTTTACTGAACAATGAAAAATTTGAACAATAAGGTATTCATTATTACTCTTTTTTTTAAAGAAATTAAATATTTCAAAGCTCGATAGTTCGTGATGGAATTACATCATGGGCTGGGATAATCATGAAAGGTGTATAATTTCCATGATGCTAAGCGGAAGGTTGGGAAGTACCCGGATATTCAGATTTGGTCACTAAACATAATAATATTACAAAAAATGGTTTAATCTAGATCTCAAGGATGGTAGTGTAAACCTCCGATTTCCATTCTATAAAACATAACAATAATAATAATAATTGGATGATTTGTATAGCGCGGTTTTTGTGAATCACCTCAAGGGCACTGTATTATAAAACCATAACAAGTAATGTTTCAATTCTGATTTGTGGTCTCTGACAGATTTTTCCACTTCAAAAGCTTAAGATTGAAAAACAGGTTTTTTTTACTGATTTTTAATGGAATTATGTTTCTCGTCTTAAATGATGCAGTGCCAGAGGCTTATTAAAAGCTATACTACGTTTAAAATTTAATCTTGTGAACATTTTCAACATCGCTAATTTGGAAAATGATATTAGCCCAAAGGTTTTTTTTTCTCTTTTAATGGTTTATGTCAGAAAAATAAGGAGACCTCTTGGAGAGGATATTTTCATCGCTGAGACATCACGTAACCACAACCGTGCGAACATTTTGATGAGCTTACGAGTCCACAATGGTATTTCGATTATTAGCGTATATTGACAAGTAAACTATGGTATTATTACAAACACCGAAATTCGGGAAAATAAGATCACTCAGCCGAATGATTGAAAAAATAAATCGGATCTCAGATTACTAGAACGGAAGTTAGGAATCCTCTTGCAGGGTTCGTACTCACTTATACAGATAATATGTGTTCATATGTCTTGGGGGACGTGACATGCCAGGCACATCGGAACATTGAAAACACGGGTTCTAAAAAAATATCCAATTTGTTAAATTGGTTTTGTCTTGATTTCCATCTCGTGTAATGGGATGATGCATCGGGTCGTTGCGTTTTTGATTCTTGGGACAGTTATGCTTCGGAAAGATTTGCTTTTAAACAATAAAGTCAGTTCCGCTTTTAATGATACTGTATCTATTGTTTTATTTAAAAAAGTATGTTTTAATTTTTTTGATTTCATGGAAAGCTTGTGTTACCTTTTGGATAAAGTACAAAAGTACAAAAACGCACACTTTTAATGCATCTCTTTCTCTGAATTTAATTGGAGAGTTAAGGAATCAGAGTCCATAAGGAAGTTTATCATTTACGGGGAGAATACCATCGGACTACTAACAATACAAAAGCGGCAATACAATCGGTTGGGAATTATTTTCACATTCGCCACATTCTCCTGATGTATATTTCCATACTTTCACCTCCAAACAACCAGATTTCTTCTGGCATGGAATCAAAAAACTTGGAAGCCAGAAAATCTAGAGTCATTTGAACGATGATTTTTATAAAAATTAAAATGTATGTGATGCAGAATCTATTTGCCATGGATACCTTAGGTATGAATTATTCTAAATAGGTACGTATTACGATACACCGTGAATTTTTCCAGACCCATTACTGAAAATGTATTCAAAAGTATATTGTGAATGAATGTTTTAGTGATAAATCATATACGTATTTTGGTGGAATATTTCCATTTTTACGTATCGCGATATGGAAAATACATGTTTCTGAATCTGAAGAAAATTTGATAAATGCAATTTTATCCCTTAGAATTACGACCTTTTCTCAGTTTATTATCTGGGGTTAGTGCGCTTTGCACTTAGCGGCACCACCTCGGCACTTCGTGTAACTCACTTGGCCATCTCAGAACTGGAAATCAATAAGGAGTAAGTGTTAGAGCCGGTGTTCCTCTAGATCGCCATTCGCGACGGCTCTCATATATATATGCTGCACCCAGCTGGCTGGTTTACTGCTGCTACCGGAAAATAAATAAAGAACAATCACAAAGTCAATGTAGAACAAATTCATTGGAAACGCAAGAAGTGGAATACGTACCTGTAAGTTAACTCGTTCTGATAAATTGTGATTTTATGTGGGGTTTTAATAATTACGATTTCTATGTTGCACAGATCGATGGGTCAAGCCACTCTGCTAATGAAATATGGGAACGAGGATGAAAATATTGACCAAACATTAGAGTGAGTGAGATAGAGGAGAATTCACATGAAAGGGACATTCATCCTCCAGCCCAAAATACTTCGTAAACAACTATGTAAAAAAAAAATCACGACACTCAGCCAAGCGAGATAGAAGTGTCGAAAGTTTTTGTAGAATTTTTACGAGAATTTTTAATAATTTTTTTACATTCAAGTTGTAATAAGAGCAGCGATAAATATGTATCATTATTTGAATCCAATACCTCAGATGATTTTGAAGTAAGAATTTTAATTTAAAATAAGATAATTGTTTCATGTGTCAAGTAAAAAATAAGGCATTTCCTTCAAAGGGACACGCGCAATGATTATGAAAGGGACGTCCCTTTCAAGGACAATGTGTACCAATCATGGATGTTTTAGAAAAAAATACCCCAAGAAGTATTCCAACTCCTTCATATCAAATGCGTTCTAATGAGATGTGTATTTTTTTAGGACAAAACGCCAAAAAGGAGATCCATCGCACCAATCGAAGCTTTGGTCAATAAAGTCGTAACAGAAAAACAGTACGAGATTCGTTGTATAACTATATGGAATAGTGTCTGGAAGATTCACATCGGAACATTCACGGCGGAGAAAATTATTTGGCAATATTTGGAAGTGTGTTTTTTTCATGAAATAATTTAGTACAAATAATAATTTCAGAACAAACACACTTTCATACGGTGATTTTTTTCTGTGAATTCTTCCACGGAGAACCTTTCGCGGTGAATCTTCCTACAACCATATGGAATAGGCACTTGATAGGTATTCCCAATATCAGATAACTGCCATTATCACAAGAATTCAACTCGAACCTATAGCTAGCACGGGTATGTTCATCGCTAGCACTCAAAGGTTCTATGGTTCAATTAGATATTGTTAGACATTTCAAGGTATTATACTAGTATCCCCATCATATCAAGGTTGTTTTTTCTTTCATGAAAGGGACAAGTTACCTCTTTCTATTCGACTTTTACAGCACTTACGATAAGAAATCTAAAAAGAAACATTTGATTATGAACAGAAAAATGTCCCTTTCGCGGGAATTCTCCTCCAATGAGTATAAATTGTAATGTAATCTAATCTGCCATATAAAAGTGTTTTATCGTCAATATTTAACCAATAAATTAGATTTTTTATGTCTTATTTCTTGCAGAATTTTTGCTGAATTGCCTTTTGACCATCATTTTTAGTATTTTTGAAATTCTGAAAAAAAAAACCAAAGACGTTTTTGTTCACAAAATATTTGTTAGCATTTAAAATATTTGGTACGTTGAAAAAATTTAAATCACATTGTGAAAATCAAAAATATTCAAAAATAGCTCTTTTCACAGTACAGGATGGCAGGAAAATGTATTGTAAGAAGCGAAACACTTAAGATCCACAATAATATTCTAGTGTTATTATTTAACCACAACAATCGGCTTGAAGAACGTAAATTGTATTCCGTTGTCCGAAGGGAATTTCCTTTTCGAAATTCCCAACAAACTCACCTGCGAAAACGGAGGGAACATAAATAAGAGAAATTTAATGATTGAACATTTTGTTCACCGGCAGAAGTGGGCCATGTTTAATCTTAACAGTCAGTTAAACTTTTGGTCTTTTTTTGGAAACAAGATGATAAATTTATGCAAATAATGGTGAACTCATTATTCCACGATTTACCTAACAATCTGAATGTACGCCTGTACCTGGAGAGGGGGTGAACACAATCCCGAGGAGGCGGACAGAGGTAGAGAGGTGTTGAGGGAGGAGGAGGGGGCTGGGTTACAAATAATAGTCATTCATCAACGGGAACGAGGGTGGGAATCTTACTCTGTTGTAATCCCACGCGCCGACTTCGAACGCCAACCAACTCTTTGACAAAAGAAACAAGAAATGCCATTGTTGTGTAGACCTGCAACTGCCGGAGTGTTTTAGCATAAATTAATAATATTGTGTTCAGGACTAATAGCTTCATAGAAATGCCGCCAGACGTTTGCTAAATACGGTTTCTATTAAATGTTCCGTACGCTTCCGACACTTCGTAATCTCTGGATTATCGGAACACCTCAATAAATTTCCCTGAATATTTTATAGGCCCAGCGTAACACGCATATCATGTTAACATTATTTAGTGATTTTCGTACGGTAAGAGGAACGGCTGCGAGGCATGTTTGATACAAAACTTAATTTTGGATACTCACCTAAACCGAATGATCTTTTTTTCAGCAAAAGATATAGCAAATATCTTGTACGGATTAGAAGTATTAATTTTTTGTTTTTGAACTTAATAAAAGGCATCAAAGAAATCAAATTTTCGCTATTTCAGAGGCAAATTTAGCTATTATTTGTGGGCTAATTGGTGTTTTAAGAAAAAAAAATTACCCCGTCTGCTGTGAAAATGTAATTATAAATGTAATTATAAGTGTTAAAATAAGCATTACTTAAAATTAAATTAAATCGAACAATTTATGTTGGAACACAAATTTGCCGCATGTAATTTAAAATACTGATATTTACATGTTTGCGTAAATGGAGAATTAAAAAAAAAAAAAACCTAAATTGGCAAATAATTTTCAAAATCCCCTCTAAAATAAGAAAAAATTATTTCTTCAATGGTCTGTATTTCGTAATTTAAAACAAATATAAATAAAATACTTCTAATCTTTACTATGTATTTACTTTACCTTTAATTTAAAAAAGATAATTCAATTTGGGTTGGTATTTTGGCCTCAAATTCAGTAAGTAAGTTTAGTATGAAACAGGACGTTCAGCCCTTCTTTTTAAAAGAATTTATTTTCTGAAAGGGTAAAGCAATTTTTGGATATTTTTCAAGTAGGTACATATTTTTACTTCAAATAATCCCCCCTTAGCATATTTTAATTTCCAAAAAAAGCTCTTGGTTTTTTTACTGAGTGATATCACCTGCCTTTAGTTTTAAGTTCCGTTCTATTCGTGTTTCAAAAAGATAAAGCTGAACGTAAAACATTGATCAAATTTTTCTTTTTATTAATTAGTCCCAAGTGTTTTACTGTGTGGCTACCAACCCGTAGCTTAGCAAAATAACGCCCTAACTTTGATTCATCGCTTTGGCACAAATTGTAAAATATGTAGGTAGGATCTACATTTTTTGAGATATGCTTTCATGAATTTAATCAGATTATTGATTTCCGATGCCAGAACATAAAATCCACAGGTTGCGTGCAGCCGTAGAACCGGGCCTTGCACGCCTCAATTGGTTACTTACCCACCCAATTGATAGGTACATCGATTCAACAGATTCTTTAATGTAATTTTCAATAAATATTATTTTTTTCCCTAAAATTAAAAAAAAAATCTTTAAATTTGTTATTTAACATATTGTGTACTTTATTATTTTTACAATAAAATAAATCTTGATTTTTTTGTGATATTATTTATCAATCGACCATTAATTAAATCTTTAAGATTAATTCATTAATATTTAATACCGATGAAAGTCGAATAGGCATTTCTTTTTACTGTCTGGAATAGTTGCTTCTTTACCGGAGGACTGTACCTGTTGTAAAACCTGAATCTCCTGGCGACCATGTTGGTTCGTACGCTCAGTACTCTTCTTTGGCGTTATATGTCATTTTTATCATTTAGGTAATCAGTGATGACATGCCCCAAATATTTTTTTTGCTGCAGATTTTAAGATTGGGGTAAGATTAAGATGTTGGGCGGAATGACAGCAGGACAAGTATTTGATTTGAAAATCAGCAGTGACGATTTTTTTGCATTGTACATCAGCCCGTGAATAACAACGTATGCATCGCATATGACTAGTAGTTTTCTGATTGCTCTTATCGATGGGGCTAGTATGACCATGTCATCTGCATAGCTGATATTGTTCATGGATATCCCGTCAATGTGGCATCCGATTCTTGTGTTGTTCAGAGTTTTACTAAGCTAATCTATATATACGTTGCACAGCACTGAGGACGTTGAGCCTCCTTGTCTAACGCCGCACTTTACTTTAGCTGCTTCTGATAGGCTATCATTCCATCTTTTGATAGGCTATCATTCATCGACTACGATTTTTGTAATAATGACAGTTATCTGATATTGGGAATACCTATAAGTTTTCCTGTTTATTGTACCATGTACTCAATATATTAATAATTTGCGGTGGTACTTATCGTTCGGTCAGTTTTTTCCACAACTTATTGTGACTAACCTTGTCAAAAGCTTTGCTCGAGTCTAGGAAGCATGCGTATACCGTTTTTTTTCTGGCTTTATAATATTCGATTGTTAATTTCATACTATATATGGCTGTATCAGTAGACCATCCAGCTTTGAAGCACATTTGGTAGTCCTCTGTATTGAGCTTGTCTCCGGTTAAGTTTAAGATGACTTTTTGAAATTATTATTGCAAGAGATATGGGCCTGTAATTAACGGATGATGTCAGTTCAATTGGCGGCTTTTTGGGATCGGCATTATTATAGTTTTGGACATTTCTTTCGGAATGTGTCCGAGTCCGATCATGGCAGTGAAGAGAGAGGCGAGTAGTATTATTAAGTACCACCCCCATATGCTTTAGGTGTTCTATGTTAAGTCAATCGTGATTAAATCAGGTAAAAAATCAGTGTAAAAAAATGTGATGACTAAAGTAGACGAAATTAGCTGGTGCGAAGTTCAAAGTTATTTCTTTAAATAAGGGTGAAATTGTGTAATGTCCACAATTTCTATTGCACAAGCATATTCATTTTGTTAAACAGATCCACAATCTTTCAAGTTTTATTATATACTTGGAGCTCCTTCGAATGGTAAGTTTACAGTAAGGCTATCTGAACACAAATTATCAAAATTGCTGTGTTTACAATTTAGGAAGGACCATAAATCAAATAATTCTGGAAAGTAAACAGTTTCAATTAGTTTTCTCACAGAAATATTAATTTGCGCAACTGATTTCACGTGAAATGAAACTAATCGGCTTAATAAGTTTTATGATTACTAGTAATTATTATTTGATTGTACTCTCCATGCCATCTCTAGATCTAGAATAAGATTTATGTATATGTAGCAGTAAATAATTTAATCGTAGAACAGAGTTCTGATGATTTAGTTTGAAGCATTCATATTTATGTCGTGATGATAAAATGGTTTAATGTACGATGGTGTAATGTACTCGTATACATACAAGTAGTTCATTCAATGTCGTTTTTTATTGCACTTAATCGTAGTATGTTTTAGTAGTATTTTCGTTTTGCCAGATCTTCTTGCATTGTTTAAAAAAAAAAGAGAGGTTGGAACTCTAGTTTCATGAAAAAAAAAATTGTTTTCTAAGCAGCAAAAAACCTCGAAAGGTTAGCTTTGTCACCATGGAATTTACACATGTTTAGGCCAACGAAATTATTCAAAGCTCACTGTGTAATTTCAAGTATGAGCTAAAAAGTAGGAACATATCCATTTAAGTGTAAAATAAGTTAAAAGTCAGATTGTTCCACATTTTTATAGCAAATCTACATTTCATTTAATCCGGAACGGAGCGTTATTTTTCTTTAATGCTGTACAGTTGTTAAACTCTCGTCTTAGTGATCATACCAAGTACTTTTCAGAAATGAATTTCCTGATTTGTTGAAAGAGGAGTATTTTGGTTTGAGCAGTATCATGAAGATCGGAGATAATCTCGTAACGGCATTTTTATCGTCAACAAGTTTGCTGGGTTCTGTGAGTTCCTTGTTTTGCGGAATGTCGCAAATTATCATATTTCTTACTTTAGCTACTCTCTTTTATTATTACACTATTTCGGAGATGGCCTTACAGAAGTCATGCTTGTTCCGTGGAAGTTGATTGCTTCGAATGCTTTGTAGGCGCAGTATATTTATTTTCCATAAAGCTACAAGTTGATGACTCGTAAGGTGGTGTTCGTTTAAAAATTGCGTAAAAATACATTTTTTTAAATGCGCTAAATTGTAAATCGGTTTGTTGGAGGTTCTTTCTAAAGTCAAGCAGAGAAAGACACATATTCGTGGCGGGTGATAGATAGTAAAGTTTTAAGAATATTTGATCTATAGGTATCAATGTAATTTCGGGTTAATTTACTTTATTTATTGTTTTCAAGCAAAATTTGTAAAACCATTTTATGTTATAGTTTAATTAAATTTTTAATGTAAATTGTTATTTTTAAAAATTGAATATTTAAAAAACACTTCTACTCGATTTTTATTTTTTGCTAGAATAAATAAAGCGTTTTATAAAATGAAAAATATATATTTATTATTATAAAAAATACATGGAGGTACACATGTAATATGTATTGAATTTAATATTAATTTATTTTGTTATTGCTAAGATGAACAGTGTGATGCACGTAATAGTGATTTACAGCTTTCATAAATACTATTTAAATAGATCAAGCTTCAATTCATTTCTGTAAAACTTTTTTTAATAATGAACATTTTTTTAAATACGTATAATATGGTGACGGGATAAATCAACTCACGTATGAATCGGCATTTTAAAAGTGATATAATATCATTAAAAGTAGAAAAAAAGCTAGCACGAAAACCTAATCTATCCTAATCAATATTTATTTTAATAATTTTTTTTATTAGGCTAGTTATGTTTCGTTTTTTTTTTCTTTCGTACTTTTAATGACTTTATATCACTTTTAAGAAGTGTTCCGATGCATACGTGTGTTAATTTATCATGGAACAACATAATGTGTAAAAAAAACCCGTTCAAAAAATATCAAAACTACCAAACATCACGATGGAGATGAAATTGCACATTGGAATTAGTTGCGAAAAAGCAGCCCAGTCTTCATAGCTTCAAAGAATGACGTTACAGAATTTTTGTTATTTCACATAATATCACTCAAATTTCCTAGGTTGTGGTTAAGATAACAACAATAGATGGATGTATCTCAGAAAAACGTCTTGAGCGCTTCAGAGATTATCGATTGTTCGTCTCCATTAGAACACAACGCGGTTGTTGGATTTCCATCGCGTTGTCGTTTTCCGCGGGAAATTGCGAATTATGCGGTGGATTGTCGATGACGTCACGGAAAGTCATTAGTCATAGAAGAAGCGCAATGTCAAAAAGTTCCTTGAATAATAAAAATAAACTCATCTTTGTCCGCACACCTCACTCACATTTCCTCTGTGCAAATATCCGAGATATCCTTGAAATTAGCTTACTAAAATTATTTGATGAAAAATTTCATCATAATATATCAATAACAAAAAGAGAGAAAAAATAATATCTTTAACTAATTTAATGCTTTTTTTATCTGCTTTTTAGAAAACAAGTTCATACCTTTGGTAAAATCATGTTGGAGAGCAACTTGTTACCATTAATGGACTTACCTTTAGCCGGAGTAATGTCCACAAGTAAATAAAGAAGTAAGTAATGATTTTATTGTAAATGCTTCAAACGGTACCCGGGAGTCTAGAGGTATAGAATTATGATTTTTTTCACAATTTCTAGATTAACTATTATTATTTTCAGCAGATCAATCAACATCCTTTCCACCATAAGCAGTGGATTTTAAAAACGTGAAATTTGAAAAATATAAGACGAGGTATTTCAATTGTAATTAACTAACTAACTAACCATCACGTCGTTTCCCCGAAGGACTAGGCATAGAGGACGGACCGCCAAACAACTCGATCTTGGCATACACTTCTTGCTTCATTCACATTCATACATCGTCTCATTCAATCTCTTCTGTTATTCCGATTTCTGACAAGTATTTGATTCACTAGATCGTGCCATGTCTTCCTCGGGCATCCCTGGCTTCTTCTTCTATTCACATTAGCGTCATATATTCTCCTTACACTCCTTTATTCGTTCATTCGCTGTACATTACACGTTCATATACGGTTTTACCACACATTCGCCTCAGAGATCTCATTTCTACGGCATTCATCTACTTTAATTCTTCCTCTGCCATTCCATGCCTCACTGCCATACATCAGGGTTGGTACTAAGAAAAAGATTTATTAAGAAAATTATTGAATGCAGGATAGTAAACTAGCACATCATAATAATGTTTTTTTGTTGTATCTACCTCTAAACCGCTAAGATGGCACCTATAGTAATAATATTATAATCTGAGAGTCTGTTGAGAAATTTGCCGTCTTACCAACAAGCCGCATCAATCCATCATCGAACCGCCGAAGATGTCAAAAAATGGATACGCTTGTATACATACGGGCCAGCTATTGACAGCACTCTACCGAGCTAACCGTTATAACTTTGTATCATCATAAGCTAGCGTCGGCAAAAAAAAATGAAGGACACTCTATTGATGATTCCTGTACTCTCATGAAATGCTACAATAAAAAAAATGTATGTACACACTTGCCAGAGAGCACGAGGTTATTAATTAACTAATATACAATACAGTGGTAGGTCCCCACTGTAATATATACGTACTAGTAGGTTAAGCGGTTTGGCTTCAAGGTGAGGCTACGGGTTCAAAACCATAAAATGTGGAAGATAATAAAAAACTTATTTTAAATTCTGTCCAATGCTATGGGAAAGGGATGGTGAATATCACGTGGTAAAAGCATGCTGGCATTAGGTTCTCATCAATGGCGATACGTGACATACTGGTATACAATAAAATAGTTTCACTTGAAAAAACATGTCACGAAATATCAAAATACCATCCAATTTTTTATTTCCTATATAAAACAGCTATATCGCTCTCCGAAAGCAGTTATTAGCATATGCTTTTAAATATCACACCCCTTGAAAGGTGAAAAAGCTGCCACAACTTGAAATAAATCAATAGACTTTTCAATATTTGAGGAAAATTATGTATTTCATTTTATCAGGATTAAAACAATATGTTATTTGGTCTAAATAAACATAAAAAAGTGCCTCTATATGTCCTTTAAAAAGTTTCCACACGAAATCAAACAAACGGCGAGGTGCCTTCTATATAAATCACTTTTCTGATGGAACTTTTAACCAGGAAACCTTTAGAATGGTATTTGACTGCTGGAAAGCGGATATAATAAGACTCTGTCTTCACTTCACAGTTGACTTTGATTTATATACCTGAGCTATTTCCATGTATATTTTTAACCTGTACTATATGAATAAAACATAAATTATGGATGTTTTATTAAATGATCTGGATATAAGCCTTAGAATATATTTATTTTGTCATTGGAATAACCTAACCTCCCAGGATTCTCATTGTTTTACTTACATCACTTTCTGTAACGGTAAAGGTTTTATTCTTTCCCAGTATCGTAAGTAAACTTCCTTAATTATTACACATTAACATTCATATCGTGATTGTATTGTTGCATTACTGTATGGTTTCAATTCCAACTTACGTTTTTTTAATATAAAATTTTATTTGAAAGAGTGAAATGATTATTTGCTACACTTATTATAAATATTCATTTCATACTCGCAAGATTGAAATTGGTGGACAAATCCTTACATTGAATATAACATAATATTTATAGACTATTCAAAATAGAAATATTAAAAAAAGAGTATTCTGCGTTCTAAGTTCATGATTAGTTCGGTTAGAATCTTTATGTTAAATGGATTAACTAAAAAAAGCGATTTTCAGGAAATACCTGGTTGATAAAAACGAACGTATGTAAAATGGATTTGATTGAAAAATGGTTACGCATTCACTCGCCAAGCGGCAGATCCAAAGTTCGAGTGTAGTCATGGTTGCACTCAAAACTTTGTGTATTATATTTGTTTTCCAATTTATGTTGTTGTGAATACGTATCTACTATAAAAAAATTTAGCAAAATTATTGGCGAGGTGAAAAATGTAAAAAAATAATTAAAAATGATTGATATCTTAACAACACGGCTTCATCAGAGGTAGATCAAGTACAGCAATATTTATTACTTTTTAAAAACTATAATAATAATAATAATAACATCTTAATTGCAATTAAATTTGACTATAACTAAAAGACACGTATAATATAATAATGTAAGTGTACACTTGTTTATAAAGTAAAATTGAAAATAATATAATAACAGTTATACTTGAAGTTTCACATAACCCACCTCATTAGGATAGCCTGTGTTGAGGCAGTAATTTTGCAAATTATTTTGTAGTTTTAAAATACCTATGAATATATACTTATATTAAGATATGCTTTGTAAATCGTTGAATCAATAATTTCGAATATTGGTGAGTGCACCGGTAAATCACCTTTAATCCAATTTTTACATTGTGTTTGAATATTTTTTGAGAATTAGATTTTTTATGCTAACCAGAAGAATGTTGTAAATTCTTATCGCAAAGTACCTAAAATTCAATTGCCCAAAAGTAGTATGAATTAGAGGAATTTGGAGTAAATCTTTGTTGGCATTTCTAGTGATACGAGTGTTTAATCTTTTTTCATAGTATTTACTTTCGTTTGAATAAAGATTACTAAGGATTGTTTTACTGTAAATCTGCCGAATGTCAAATACTCTCATTATATTAAATATTAAGTTAGAGTCTGTAATTAGAGGTCACTTAAGGATTATTTTTATAATCGTTTTCTGTGCCTTTATGATTGGGTCTAGTGCAGATGAAGTACCACCTCCCCATGCTATGATACCATACTCAATAATAGATTGACAGACCGCAAAATAAATATATTGGATAAAACTATATACTATATTTTGGAGACTTTTGCAAAAAACGAACAAGTTGAATTTATATTATATACTCACTTTATACTCACAAAGTACTGATCCGGAAACTTCATGCCTGGGAATCAGAGGAAATATTTTAAAGTGGTTAAGTAATTAATTATCAGATAGAACCTTGTTGGTTAATGTATATATTTTTTTATATCTATATCATTTTCCTTCACCAGTGGCGTACCACAAGGTAGTCACCTTGGCCCGGTTTTATTTCTCGTTATTATAAATAACACAGTCAACGATTTTAAAGGTGTCAAAGTTTTACTATTCGCCGACGATACTAAACTATACTGAAAAATAACAGATTCAAATCACTGACAAATTCTAAATAACTGGTGCTCACAAAACAATTTATTACTAAATGTAGACAAATATAAAACTCTGACCTTTTCCACAAAAAAAAACTTTATTTTTTTACTACTCAATAAATCAAATAAAGTTAGAAAGAGTTACGGAAGAGTTCATGGCATTATAATGCATGAGAAAATAAATTTCACTGCTCGTATTCATACATACATACATCATTGGGGACCCATCGCATCAACAAGGCGCCTCCAGGCGTCCCTGTCCTGCGCTATGTCAACGGCATCCGTCCATAGTAGGTTGAGCTTCTCGTCGCACAGCCTTTGGAGTTCATTCTTCCTCCCGTGTCTGAGGCGGCCCACTGGACGTCTTCCCTCTGGAATGGTACTCAGAATTTTCAGTGAAATTCTACCTTTTGGCATTCTTAACACGTGCCCGAGCCAAATTGTTGCGACTTTTCTACGAAGAGTGATAGTGGTTCGATGTTAGGCTCCTCCCGGATCATCGAGCTTCTTATTCGATCCCATATTGTGCACATTCAATAAATTGTAAATAAGGTTATGAAAACATTAAGATTAAGAGCTTAAATTTGTTTGATTCGTTTTTTATCGTTAAAAAATCTATACTCAACAAACAATGCCTTAGTTCAATCCACTCCACAATATGCTAACATTATTTGGGGATCTGCATATAAATCTAACCTTCTTTCATTAGAAATTGTTCAAAGAATAATATTTATAATTATATTTAAAAAATCTTCGGACTACCCAACGGATTGATGAATTTCAATTGCCTATGTTTAAAAATCTGTACATTAAAAATTTAATTCAAATCGTAAAAGAAAAATACAAATATCAATTCTTACTCAAAACCGTACATATTTTTCCATGCCGGAAATTAAATACTTCATTTGCGCAACTACATTATATTTACCGAGGACGATCATTTTTCAATCAACTACCGGAAGAGATCAGATGCATTCACGATAAAATCCAAATACTTAACTCTGTCAAGAAATATTTTAAAGATAATCTTAACAAAAAAAAATGTTTCCAACTAAATTTGCCTTGCAAATATTCTGAAACTTACTTGTCTTCCATAACATTTCTTTTTTCTTCGAAACGCACATATTTTAAATATAGTATCCTAATTATGATACGTAATACAAATATCTCTTTATAACACATTTACTATATACTTTTTCTTAACAAAACTGTAATGCATACATATATATGTACCATATATTATATGACTTTAATTACCAATAATAAATAATGTACAATCTTCTTCCATCCACAAGCAAATGCTTCTAACAGAAGAATAGTATAAAATCTATAAATACAATCTGTATTATATCATGTAACAAAATGTTTAATTAATAAATGAATCTAAAAATATATACATATAAATAATATTATATTAAGTAATATGATATATAATACAAGTATTGAAGTAGGTTCAGAATAATATGTGTGTAGTTAAGTTAAGAAAGTGAAATAATTTTTTTTTATTTCAAATAAAAGTAAAAAAAAAAAACAAAAAGAATTCGAAGAAAATTTTTACGTTTCATAAATTTCAAACTCAACATACCTTTAGATCACATAATAATATACTATCTATAATGAATATTTTAAATATTCCAACTTATCACATAATAATATACTATCGATAATGAATATTTTAAATATTCCAACATTAGAAAACAGACGGAAAATAAACGATCTAACCTTTTTATTAAAATTACTAAACTGTAAATTCGATTGTTCTGAACTTCCGAATTTAATCAGCCTACACAAATGTACATAAACGAGCTACTAGACAAACATTAACATTTATAACGTATATACCGTTACAACTACAGTTTGGAGTCCACAAAACAACGCTTGCACAGAATATCAAATTTAAAAAAAAAGAAGTGTGAGCAAACTATTTCTGTTAATGTTTTTAAAATAGATCATCATAATGAAATTACATAATTATTTCCCAGAAGTGCATACTAAATATAAGTATTATAAAACCATTGATATCATAATACTGGTAGTAACCCAATTACTGAAAATCCTCTTGTTAACCTTGATATTACAACTGAGATGGGAAAAAGTGCATACTAAATATAAGTATTATAAAACCATTGTATATATATCATAATACTGGTAGTAACCCAATTACTGAAAATCCTCTTGTTAACCTTGATATTACAACTGAGATGGGAAAATCCCAGAATAATCTCATTATCGATCAGTATTCACCAACCTTTTATTATATTAATATTAAAAAATTGTCATAATAAAAAAAAACGACTGTAACTCATCTTAATCATTTTTGAAACCAGATTGATATATAAAGTAATATTATGAATAAATTCAAATGTATCATATAAGTCACATTTTGTAAAATCATGCTATAACAACACTGAAAAATATAATTTAAGTAAAATCATGGTGTGTTACCCCTGATATCCAAAATTGTATATAAACCATAGTTTAAGCATTAATTATACCAGTTTGAAAATAGCCGTCAGAGGCTGAAACCGGTCACTGTCAAAAATAAAAGTGGAATAAAGTTAAAATGTGTTTTTTATTTTTTATTTAATCATTATTTCAATCTAGTTCATAAATTATCGGTAACTATAAATATGTAATTTTATTTATTTATTTGTATTAATATTTCCGTTGATTTTTTTTTTCGATATTGTATCATTTATATTTTCTATTTCTTTATTACACAAGAAATCTGTGTAATTAAATTTTGCGCATGTTTTTTAAAAATATTTTTTCAGTGTTATTTAAAAAATTTGTAATCATTGAAGAAGATAATATTAACACATCCCAAATGAAACACGAATCCGAAAAAACAACAGAAAAATAAAAAAAGGTATCAGTCGAATCTGGGGCTCGAACCCAGGACCTCTGTCTATCCGGGACAACCGCTTTGCCGACTAAGCTAATGAGACCAGTTCAATTTACGCCATCTACACCGATATCATACTTGACTTGTTAATATTATCCTACATTTAAAATCCCATATCATTTGCTGCTATCCTTATGATGATTGCAAAGTTCTTCCCGAACACAATTGCAATCAGAATAGCATACCTACCTGATTTTTTTTATTTATATGAGACATCTATTGACTTATTTTACAAGTCTAGAAAGAAATATTCAAATTTTTTATTAAAAAAAAATATATATATATAATAAAAAAAAATAATAAAGAATAAAAAATATGTACTTATATGGGCATTTAATTAAATAAATATCTTATTTGCTAAAATAAGTTTACCGTAAATATGCTTTATAGAAAAGACTCAAAGAATATTTACGATTAAAAGGATGAAATGAATTATGAAGACGCGTTATATAATGACATCAAAGGTTTCGTCAGACCATCATTAAAATAAATTGACATTTGTTGCTGAACCAGCCCGTTTCCTCAGCACGGTATTATGTGATTTGGAGGAACTATTCGCTGCGGCCGGCGATGAAATATCACTAATGTGCCCAAGTCGAGGGCTCAGCGTTATCACGTGAAATGGATAATATGCCTCTATTGGTCTAAAAGTAAAATAAATAAAAAATCATTGAAAAATGTTCACAGTGGACGAAATTTGGCATTTACCTAAAAGTCACATTATCTCGTATCCCCGTAGGCATGTAAAAATGTATTTATACTCTTGGTAAATTCAGAAAAAAAAAAAAAATTAGCGAATGAAATTGCCATTGTGCTACAGCGGCAAACCGTGGAAGCGTGCAAACCTTAGGAATCTGTTAGCTGTCCAGATTCGCAGCAAATATGGGATTTGACTACCAAATAGTACTTTGCAAGAATCAATACATTTTATGTTTTCATTAAAATAACTTAATTATTGAAGATGTTGAAAAAAAAACCTATTAACTACATGGTTAAGTGTGAATAGTTCTTCGACCAGATAAACGGCGTTCAAAAGGAATTGCCTATGCCCACGCGGTTTTGTGTGCGCGCGCATCTTAACATTTATTTTTTCAAAGCCGTGATTTGTTTTGTTTCAAGTTTCTTCCTCTATAATGGAAGTAATTTAATTAGGGTTATGTGTTCAGAGACTTTATTTTAATTAAGTGAATATTTTAAATATTTTCGCCATGGAAGCCAAAGCATTGGCTGATCTTGCTCGTTTAGGCCATACTAGAACTCAGAGAGAAAATACCTATTGAACATGAAGGAACAAGCCGGCTCCGCCCAGGATGGTAAAACTCGTTCTATCAGTTCTAGATTCTCCACGAAAAGGGTAGGAAGACCTACATTATTCTCCACCTCCAAATCCTCGGGGACTAAATCTACCACCCAAAAGTCACCCACACCGAGGTCAACCACTCCGTCAACTACGGGGGCTAACTCTGATCTCTTCCCCTCTCTCATGGAAGCCCACACCAACTCCAAGAAGAGGAAAGTGACCCCATCATCTCCCACACAAACGGTTACCCCCATCCAAAACAGTTTTCAAGTTCTCGACGTCCACGACGACACCACCTCCTCACCCGAGAAATCCACCACGCCCCAGAAGAAATGGATACATCCCATACTTTGTCCTCGAGACCCACCCTGATCCCTCCAATAATTATAAAAACTCCGGAAAATTGGACCGCTCTGCGCCAAAACTCACGACTGCAGGAGGTATAATCAAATAATCAAAAGCAATTTCTGACGGAGTTGTTTTTCACACCGGAGATACGAACAGTTTTAGACTGACCTCCCGCATGCTCGACGAAGCAAACACTGGCTTACATACTTTTAGCTTGAGGAGAAGAATTGACAAAAGCCATCCTCCGAGGAATTCCCACCAACATCCCTAAGAAGGAAATCATAGACGAATTATAGGCGTTTCACTTCCGGTGACCAGCGTCAACTGTATCCGCTGCGGGCCAAATCGTCGACCGGCCCCATTAGTGCTGGTTTAATTGGAAGACGGTGAAGCTGGACGAGAGATCTTCCAGCTCACCCATTTGTTTCACCTAAAATTAAGGGTGGAACACTTGAAGAAAAAACTTCCCTATTACAGTGCCACCGCAGTCAGAAATTTGGACACTCTACACTTCAATGCCGCCTACAACACCTCTGCGTGAAATACCCTGAGGAACATTTTACAAAGACTGCACCCTAGGAGAAAAGATGGCCCAGTTACCTGCACAAACTGTGCAGACGCTCATCCCGCTAATTATAAAGAAATCCAATGAGACCAAAACCTGCTTCTCTACGACGTCAACTAGAGGTAAGAGGTGCAACCTTCAACTCCCAATATACCACCCCTCACCTCTCCTACTCGGGGGGCTGCTCAAGAAGATTCTTCTGCTCCTGTCATTCCTCCCACCTTCACGCCCATACCCTGAAATTCTTTCAAAATTTTTGATTTTATTAAAAATGTTGACTTCTCTAAAGTCGGTGACCTCATCGCCGACTTAATTCCAAAATTCAAATCTGCCTCCTTTTCCTCGGACTATATAATAATAATAATAATAATAATAATAATAATAATAATAATAATAATAATAATAATAATAATAATAATAATAATAATAATAAATGTTTATTCCGGTATGTGGGGAGGTTAGTGCAGTCCCACACATTCCATACAACAATATACATTCAATAGTTATAAAAGATATACAAAATATATACATACATCACATCGTAAAAATAAATAAATAAAGAAAAATAATAATTTAACTAAATAAGAGTAAGATAACTCCTTAAGGGTGCTGCGGCATTTATATTGTGAGGGGCCAATATATTTGTCCAGTATGCGTCGATGCTGGAGGCTGGACTGAGGCGGGCTTCCATGATGAGGATATTCCTGGAGCTGTTTATTCTTTCCCTCATTCCAGCCACCCTGGATCTTATAAGGGCTGCAAAACCGGAAACTCGCCCCTCCGTGAACATACTGGAAGCACTGCAGTATTTGGGGAGGCCAAACATTATGCGGAAGGCGTTATTGTACTGTACGCGAAGTCTTTCCATACTACTCTTTTTGTAGTTTGCCCAGAGTTCGCAGGTGTACAACGTTGCACAGAAGGCAAGGAGTAGAGTCCTTTTCACAGCGGTACTACAAAGGCGAAATCTTCTACTGAGCATATTCGATTTTACGCTGAGAGCTCGTCTTTGCCTATCAATGTCTTCATCATCCATCAGAGTACTGGTGATTATGTGTCCTAGGTATTTGGTTTCTTCAGTCACCTTCAGGATCACACCGTTCAGGGTAGCTGCAGGAATACGAGTCGGGCCTTGTCTATATCTTATGACCAACAGAGCTGTTTTATCCATGTATATCATCCTATATGTCCATCTTATTTTCTGCAGCCCCCAGATCATTTCTTTATTTACTTTCAATGGCTAAATCTATTAATCCTTCTGCGCCACGCATCGCATTATGGAATGCAAGAGAATTTCGCTAATACGCATACACTAGACATCATTCTTGTGAATGAAACTCACCTAAATGCATCATATTCACTCAGTATCTCAAATTATACCCTTCACAGAAATGATCGTTTAAACTTATACCAAGGTGACACCGAAATTTATATTAAAGGAAAATTGCACACATAAACAACAAAACACCCACACTAAAATCCATTGAATCAACTTCCATTACAATTTTTACCAAAAAATCAGGTCCGTTGAGGGTAAGTTCGATCTACAACCGACCGACACTGAACACAGAAAATAGCGATCTGGATCAACTCCTCAACGGCTACACTCCCACCATTCTAGCGGGAGACTTTAACTCTAAACACCCTGACTGGAATAGTAAAGTCACAAATTATAATGGAACCCTCCTAAAACCATACGCAGACTCACATCTCGATCTGACGGCCCACCGACCCCAACCTACTTTCCAGATTATCCCGAACACAGACCTGGCATTCTCGACACCGCATTATTTCACAAAACTAACTGGATTCACACTCTTGAGACAACCAATGACCCTACTTCGGATCACAATCCGGTACTACTTACTTTGTCAGAATTCTCTGATCTAATACTGCATCGACTTTAAAAAAAAAACCGACTGGACATACTTCAACCATTTTGTTGCATAAAACACCCCCATTCCTCATTCCATTTCAAATGCGGCCGAACTCTATACGGGAGTAGAATTTTTTTCTCGTGGTATCATGTCATCAAACGACATTGCCTCAAGGCCCATGCCCCAATGCACTTGCCTGAAATACCGAGGCGATCTCCTTTACGATATCCAAATCTTTATAAACAGAAAAAACTTCGTTTGACACGGCAGGCAAAAGTACCGTGATCCAGGGACAAAAACGGATGAATTAGTTTCAACAAGAGATACGCACGTGCCTATTCTAATTCGACATGGGAAAAAAAGATTTCAGAACTAAAAACCAGCGACAACTCTATTTGGAAACTCTCTAGAGTAAATCCACCCGAAATTACCACATTAAAATCGAAAGTGGCCTCGTCTATCATGACAAAGCAGAGGAATTTGCAGACAGCCTTGAAATACAATTCAGTCCAATCTTCCAAAATACCGATTCCTTTAATACCGAAAACGTCAATTGTCATGTTAACCACACTTTAGAGACAATATCCCAAGTCAACGTGCTCTAAACAATCCCGGAAGAAGGTCGTGAAACCTTCAAATACAAAAGCAACAAAAAGGCACCCGGTTCAGACGGAGTTCCAATCTTCGCTCTCTAAGCCCTCCCCCAAAAAATATTCTTACTCTTGTTAAATTAATTAAATCCGATTTCAGACTCCGCTACTTTCCAAAAATATGGAGACACGCACACGTCATACTAATTCCGAAACCCTGTAAACACCCAAAATTTTGTTTAAATCACCCTCCCATTGGTAAGATCTTTGAGAAAATACTTCTCCTAAGGCTTACAGAACACATTGAACAAGTCTTAACTCTTCCCGATGAGCAACATGGCTTCATATCAAAACATTCAACTCTCCACAAACTTCTCAGAGTTTCAGAGCTTATCCTCGTAGGATTTCAGAAGGAAGTATCTACCGGGGAAATATTTATTTATTTATTATATTATATAAGCCTTATATGGGCTTTTACATATATAGTTTGTTACAATCACACAGGTGCAAAACACATCACAGTAGGTACATAGAAAAACAGATAGCTTTCATGAAATACAACAACTAAATATTTCATTTGTATAACGAACAAATACAGGAATAATATAGTGTTATTACCATTCTAAGTAATTAGCTACAGAGGCGAATATTCAAAACATACTTCAAATTCACTGACTTATATTCTAGACCAGAGGTTCACAAACTTTTTTGTGTCGTAGACCCCTTGCCATGTTTTTTGGTTTTTGGTAGACCCCCTACTTACCTTTTTTTTTTATATGAGTACCGCACAAGAGTCCCAACTGCCCCCAACCGTCTGGAGCCAGTAAGACTATGGCATCCCCAATTGGGGAATGTTGTGAGGCTGAAGGTATTGGGGAGGGGAAGGAGAAGGGGAATAGAGAGGTGGGGAAAATACCTGGCAATTCAGACCTGGTCACCAAACACGGCTAAAAGCCATTTCAAGCAACGTTTCAATTCTGAATGGTGGTCTTTCACCAGGACGATACTGAGAGTACCTTCTTCTCTGGAACGTGCGCAAATATACTATATATTATTTTTAAATCAATTAATTGTGAAACTACACAAATTAATTAAATAAGATTTGAACCCGCGACCTTCGGATTCGTAGTCGAGAGCCTTACCCCTCGACCATGGAGGCCGTCGTACCTGATCATTGATTTTTCATAAATTTATAACTGTAGTGAAGTTTAGTGTTAAAAACTTAAAGCTAAAACAAATGTTAAGTTTTATACATTTATTAATTGAATTTAAATTAAAACTACTCAAAATAAAATTTTGTATCTGTTATATAAAATAAACGTAACGTAAAATAAACATAAAATAAATGAAGCAATAAGTAAATGTTTTTAGTGGGAAGGATGAACCTGATGCTTTAATAATAAATTATCAACATTTGGCGTCAATTTTGTCAGGTTTCATCTTAAATCTCCTCTGGGAATGATGTCCAGTCGGTTTCTTTTTTTCGTTAGGAGATTGGTAACAGCGCTGAACCCCCTTTCCACTAGGTATGACGATGGAAAGGAAATTAAAAAATTTCCTCGCTATATTCCATAATACGGGGTATGTTTTTTTGCAGCCAGAAGTGCTGATATCCGTGCTTAAACTGAACCTTTAGTTCTTCGTTTGTACTTATTTCAGTCAGTTCCTCTTGTATTATGATATTCGTTTCTTCTTTGTCACCATATGGGTTAATTATCCACGGTGGTATTACCATAGTCGAATAGAGGGCATTTAAATGTTGAACGTAGGTTGAAACGTCGTCTTCCTGGCAGTTTGTCTGTGACAAATTGGGGAACTGGGAAAATTCGCCCAGTCCAATATTTCGCTTCATTAGTTTAACTCTGGCAAGAAACGCCGATAAGATGGACTTTGTTTTAATAAAATTAAGACTGTCGCCTTGTAACTGCAAATTAACCATATTAAATTTTGTAAACAAATCTGTTAAATAGGCGATGTCTGTTTTCCACTTCATTAAATTCTCTTTTAAAATTTTATCTTTAGTATCCAGAAATCCTAAAATAGTCTCAAAAAGTGCAAAAAATCTTGTCAAACATAAGCCTTTCGACAGCCAGCGTACTTCAGAGAAAAAATTAACTTCTCTCCGATGATCGTATGCGGTTTTTCGGATTTTGCTATAAGTAGTGAGATATTGTAAGACGCCAGCAAACCATCATCGTTTCTTTGTGACGTCGAAGCAAACATTCTGTCCAGCGTGGGTCTATTCTGAAGTTTATCTTTGAGTGTTTGAAAGTATTTCAAATCTTTATCTGTTTTATCAGGGTGACATATTTTCAGATGATCCTGCAGCTTAGATGGTTTCATAGCGTCATTGCCCAAAACTTTGTTGCATAAAAGGCACATAGGCAATTGTTTGTCCGACAATGATGGAATGAAGCCAAGCTTCAAATAATCAAAACTGTACTGTCTACATTTCTTTTTAGATTCGGACATGGCATCGATCATCTGTGGGCAAAATTAATCTATTTAAATAAGACCTAAAGTCCAGCAGCTGTATATTAAAAAAATAGTCAAATTTAAATTGTACGGTGTTAGATTTTATGGCAGGCATAGGCGTATAGCCATTATAAATGAATGTGAGAAGGGGAATGTTATGAATGTTACCTAAGGTTTTGGTATGAAGGAACTTTAAGGAAATTTGAAAGTAAAATGGCAAAAAATTTTAAAATAAAATATTATACAATTAATAATAATAACAAATTGTCATGCGATTTATCTCTACGTATAATAATTTTATTGTTGAAATATTCCTGAAGTCTCTGGCATTACGAAGAATGAAGCTGAGTATTTTTAAACCTATATTAGTTATTGAATTGATATGTGTAAGAAAATAAAATTTAGAATTGAAAACAATGCTAAGATCATTAATTTCGTTGACAGATGGGAGAGAAATATTGTTGATTTTATATTGAAAGTTGAAAGGATGATTCATTCCAAAAAATCTGATTATATGGCATTTACTAATGTTTAAAAGATGTTTGTTTAGTTACAGCAATCTTTTAATTTATTTAAATTTAATTGAATGTGAAAGCCTTCAAAAGTTTTTATTAGTTTGAAGAGTTTTAGATCGTCGGCGTAGAGTAGAACAATAACATTGTTATCAAATACAGTTATGATATCACTAATAAAAGGTAAAAAAAGTATTGGAACTAAATATGAACCCTGCGGTACACTACTTGTTGCCACGAATTTATATGATAGGTTCGAATTGATTGTTACTTGAAGAATTCTGTTGGTAAGGTAGCTCTTTATCCACCCTAATAAATTACCCTTTGTACCCAATTTACAAAGTATATCAAGAAGGATTTTATGGTTCTCTTTGTCAAATGCTTTTACAAAGTCTTTATATATTGAATCGACTTGGGTTTTTTTCTTCAAGTGCAGGAGATATAAATTGTTCATATAAAGAGAGATTTGTTAGAGTGGATCTGCCTTTCTATTCGGATCAATGGTGTACTTTCCTCTACTAGATTCATGACGTGAGGGTTCCCTTCTATCCCCAACTCTTTTCAACATATAATGACATACATGACATACCTTTGACCGACAACAACCAATCCTAGAAGGCTCTATACCCCGATGATACAGCAATTTTGGTACAAAACAAATCGCCAAGAATGGTAACACTCAGACTTCAACAAAACATAGCCCTCTTCCAAAAATGGCATGACAAGTGGCGCATTGATGTGAACCTGACCAAGAGCGTTGCAGTTTTCTTCTCAAGATGAAGGACTCGCGGCATCCCGGTGGGTTACGTCAAAATGTACGACAAAATCACACCATGGAAAAAGTGCCAAGTACCTAGGATTGATACTCGACCGGAAACTACGATAGAACACACACATTAACGAAACACTCGCGAAAGCGAGACGGACAGCAAACGCAGCCCGCACCTAATGCTTTCAAATATCGAGATGAATTGTTTGTTGGTGTACATACGGAATATGAAATCGAATAATTTGTTATTGTAGGTTTAAAATTCGAGTACTTCAAGAAACTTATCAAAGCACAATATTTAACACTAACATATTATGCACTATTTTTATTCTATATTCTTATATTTCTCGAAGAATTTTAGCGTAAAACTTATGATAACAATTTATTTAATTTCGCATTTCGTTTATACACCTGCCAACAAATCATTCATCACAATATTTAAAAGCATTGGAAGCTAAAAGCGTTTAAAAAAAATTGCGTCATCCGTAAATACTATGCAAAAATTACATATTTACATATTATAGTTATTATAACGCGTGACACCCGTTTCGCCTTCTGAAATCATAATCTAATTTCAGTTTGAAAATGCTTTCCGAAGGCGAAACAGCTGTCATGCGTAATATTGACCAAATAACATAATTAAAAACTTGTATTTTTAATAATTTATGTGTAATAAATATAAAAATAAAAATCCTACACCTAAATATTCAACACTAAAAGAAAGGTATCTTTTGTTTAAAAACTTATTTATTTATTTTTATAAACAATAATTATTAGCCTGAAACATTCATACAAATTGAAAAAAACCTTTCCGAGCAAAGATAAATGTAGCCGACAGGACTCGAACCTGCACCCTTCTGATGTCCGGTCAGATGCTCTACCGTTGAGCTACGTCGGCTTATCGCAAACCCGCCAAGTTAATCAATATATACTAGTGTTTCATTCAATAATTACTGTTTTTATTATATTTTCACCTGTAAACAACCAGCTTTATTAGTATGAGAAAGGCTTGTAACGGCTAAATCCCTCAAATAGATGGCGTCGAGACAAATTATGTCTACATTTTATTGTGAAAATCACAAAAAAAAGGTATGCACAAAAATCTTGTCTTAATTTTTTTAAGAACTTTAGTTTATCAATTAATACTTATTTATTTATTCAAATGAAACACTCAAACTTTGTTTAAACCACATTTATTTATTTTCTTAGCTGTTATATTACACATTTGTGACATTTCAACCAATGAGTCCTCAGATATTATTGAAATAATGTTTTTTTCGTATAATGAAATTGTAAATCATAAAATATTTTATTGGTACTATTTTAGAAAACATTATAGGAAGATTACTGATATAGAAAAGCAAGTTATAAACAAAGTCTAGGTGCAGGTTAATAATTTTAACTATAATATATCATTATCGTGAGCATTGTTAGTAATAGTATGTCCAAAATGTCTCTCAATACTTAAAATAATAAAAAAAAAATGTGGCCTCGTTTTCACAACAGTATTTTATTTACATTTGAATTACCTGCCACATGTCGCTCACACCCACGATTATTGATTGTTATCAAATCAGTAATATCATTTTGATTGTACACACCCTTTATCAAAGTTTATAGCCAACTGGTTTTAAACAAATATTCTTCGGAGCAGAATATTATTTATATTAAGAGAAATACGCATATTTATTTTTTATGTAGATTTATTTTAATATATTTGTTTAAATAAGAAACAATTTTGATTATAAAGACATCGACGGTGGCAAGTACATCATTATGAGATAAGCGAAAACTCGTAACTTCAACGTAACCAACCTTTATGTTACTATGTGCATCAAAACTTTAGAAACATCATCGTTATGAACTTCACTGTATTTGTAAAGCTTCAGTGGTAGTTTCCCGTAGTTATGTAATGTATGTAACAAAAACAAAAAAGGTTTCAGGGACCTAAAAACAGTTTGTTGGATTTGTTACTCTCATTTATGGAACATCAATGGAAAAAGAGTTATTATTAACTACAAAAAAAAATTCTGATTATCTTTATTATAGTTTGCATATGGTTACAGTAGATACATCAATGGAAAAAGAGTTATTATTAACTACAAAAAAAAATTCTGATTATCTTTATTATAGTTTGCATATGGTTACAGTAGATACATCAATGGAAAAAGAGTTATTATTAACTACAAAAAAAAATTCTGATTATCTTTATTATAGTTTGCATATGGTTACAGTAGATACATCAATGGAAAAAGAGTTATTATTAACTACAAAAAAAAATTCTGATTATCTTTATTATAGTTTGCATATGGTTACAGTAGATACATAGACTATTATTATTATTTTTAATTTATAAAGCTTATGTATATAAAAAAAAGGAACTACTTTAATACATTTTTTTATGGTTTTTGCAATTTTTACAATAGGTTACAAATAATTTTTTTTACCAATAAAATGTTATTATGCAGGTATATCACATAATATTATGTGTAAAAGAATTTTACGATGGAGAAGGAAAACTAAATACATACTGTTTTAATAATGTTTCAGAAAAAAAAAGATTTACATCTTGACTAAATATAATGATTTTTCTACGGATGATGAACCATATTTGGTAACAATCGTAATTATTGTTAGAATATATTAAAATCAGAAAGAGTAGGTATATAGAAAATGCAAAGGAAGATTTCAAATATGATCCAATACTAGATCAATCTAAGCAGAATCCTTATGATCGTTTGGAAGTTCAAATTTCAATGTTTGATGACTAGGAGATCCGGATAGCCGAACAACGACTGCTTAGGGGGATCGCATAACAGAGTCTACTACTATACTTATTCAGAAGCTTTCTTTCATCGCCTTTCCATTTCTCTTCCCTTTTCCTCTCTTCCTTCTTATACCTTTTTTTCTTACTCTTTCCCTTCTTTGTTTTGAGCATCTTGCTCTCCTTTTTGTTGCTCCCTTTCTCTCTTCCTTCTTTGTCTTTTCTTCTTTTTTTTTTCCTTCTTCAATTCTTCCTTATTTATTTCTTCCTTCCTTATTTCTTCTTTCTTTATTTCTTCTTCGTTCGTTGCCTCTTCCTTCCTGATCTCTTTCTTCTTGTAATCTTCTTTTCTCATATCTCGCTCTCGTGCTTCTCGCTCTTTCCTTTCTATTGCTTCTTGCCTTTTTGTTGCGTTCAATATTGCTTCCGCCAGTTCTCGGAGGACCTCTTCATCTATATAAATTTCTTCTTCTTCCACCTCTGCGTCTTGCTCTTTTTCTTGTTCTCTCCTGCAGAAGAAATCAATGAGGTGATCGCTAAACGTATATTCCTCTTCTACATTTGGCATCAGGCGTTTTAGGTGGAACCAATCGCGTTGCGTAAGAGGACATTCTATGTTCAATGTAATCGGTATACGCCAATACCCCACTTCCGTAGCAGGCCTCAGCCCCAGTATGTCAGGAGGAAAGATAATTTTTTCGTATTTGTACACATAAAACACGTTACCTATGATGGGTACCTCCGATCCTATTTTTACATCGCTCTCGATACAATTAATTGGGTAAATAGACATCGAGTCCTCTAGACACCGACCTTCTCTTTTGACGATGGCCAAACGTGACATTTTGACGGATACAGTTTTGGATTTTTTCTCCCTGGTGATGAATTGAATCCTTTGATCTCGACGCACGTCATCACAAGAATGTACGCAGGACACCTTGACGCGTGCTCCTAGGGTCATCTGGGCCGCTAATTCTCCTTTTGGATCAGAAACCACCAGTAGGTCACGGAAATGGCGTGTCGGCGGGATAGGCTGAATCGACTTTCGTTCTCTTCTGGGCTTTCTATAACAATCACGATAGCAACACATTAGGAAACAAAATTAACGTTACGACAAAATATTTAAATAAAATGAAAGTAAAGCAAAATATTTGTTATTAACTCTACCATTAAATGAAAATAACTCTTCATCAAAATTTACATGTCGTAGTTATATTATATTGTAAGTTGTAAGATTAAGATATGGAGAGGGATCAATACTCCAAAAGTCCAATAATATAACTGTTACACCCGCGTTTTAAAGAAATTCTTGAATTTGAATAATTACAAAAAATCTTTACTGTAAATGTCAATGAAGTTACCTCGGGGCTCTGGTTCTACGTCTATTGGGGCTGCTCATGGTGACTCCGATGGAAGACGTGGCACAGAAGCACTCAATTAACAAATACTGGAATGGGCAGCGACGTGGCGCTGCGCGTAATGACGGCGGATAGCTGCATCTGAAATCAGAAAGGAAAGGCCCGATTCAACTAAATTTTAGGTAAATGACATTTTGTTTAGGGATATTTTGATAAAGGACATTTTCTTAGAGAATATTTAGAAACAGAATTTTCGATAATACGAAGAACATTTTCAAGCAAAGCATTTTCGAGCCATCTGACAAAACAGCCAATAGAATGCACCCATTTAGACAATGGTTTTTTTTGTAATATTTTACTAATTAAGCTACTTAGTTTATAATATATTGGGTTCACTTTTTTTATGAGTTTACGTTAACTTTCTGTTTTTAAATTGATCTTGTGCAGGCCTCTTTATTTTGAAACAGTGTAAATGTGTTTAATCGTCTAGTAATTTGTAAGGCTTATTAAATATTTAGATGTGGTATTCCGTGAATAATATACTATAATATGTTTTACATCTGTGTCACTACTATAATTTTAAATTTATAATAACTTATATAAACGCCCCGACAGGGCGTATACAATAAAATTATTAAATAGATATTGACGAATGAATTAAAAATTACATTGTAATCACCACTTTATTAATATATACATATCAACATGTTTCGAAAGCGATGCTTTCCTCATCAGGAATACACAGCATATTCACGAAGAGAAAAACATCACATATACATTAATAAAGTGGTGATTGCAAAGTAATTTTTAATTGATTTTAACAATGTCGCCACAAAGCGAATATCAATCTATGGAAGAAATTATTAATAAATATTGAACTAAAAATGAATCTTAAAAATTCATGTGTTCCCAGAACCCACATATAAGCGTAAGTTTTTCTTTAAAACACGTAGAATAATACATACCTATAGAACAGGTAACGTTCTGAAACTAGGTAAAGAAAACTAGAACAACGAATTTGACAGAAGAAGGAGCAGCCTTCAATAAAGTTGATGAGAAAAAAAACAAATTCTTCCAAAAGATATTCCAATATATCGCGTATAAAACGCCTGAACAAATGTATATTTTCAACACTATCGTCTGAAGCTTAAAGCCGTATATGGTGACCAGATCTGAATAGCTAGGTACTTCCCCACGTTCCTCTCCCCATTTATTTTCTTTTCCCACTACCTCCTGCCGCACAAAAAACCCTAATTGGTGTTGTCATAGTCTTACTGGCTCCAGACGCTTGGGAGCAGTTGGGACTCTTGTGCGGTACTAGCATAAATAAAATGAACTCTAACCAAGAACGCTGCCATGAAAATGACTACAACACAAAAAAAAACATGGAAAGAATGAAGAACAGATAAGGAGCATGTCTGAGTTGGTTTCACAATCATCAAATAGAACTATACTGAGCTATGTGACACGACTTACAGATGAGCATTGTTATATATTTCTTTATTTAAGGGCTTTTACATAGAGAGTAGTTTATCTTACAGTTTGAACATGGAAAACAAAAAAAAATACACTGACACTGTATATCATATATTCTCAAACTATTGTTATCTTTTATATGCCTCCAACGGAGGGAAAAAAACGAAGACCTATGTATGTCCAAAGTTGGACGCCAGGAGGCTCATGAAAAAGGAGAACCCTAAGATTTATAGTATACGACACAACTGTTAAGCATAACTTGCGTTGAAAAGAAGTTAGTCAGTGTATCAACCTTGGCCCATCCGACTGCCACTTGAGCGTCCTATCCACCAGGCCATCGATCACCTATTAACACCTACAAGGTTTTTATGCTAAGTACTTTATATTTTAATTACAGCGATATATTTTTTCGTTTATATCGATGGGTATTCGAAGTTCAAAACTATTTTCTTGTTGAACAACTATGGAACAAATAATAGGACGTCTAGTCTTGTTTTATATAAAATAGTTTCATTAACCTTAATATTTGGTACAGAAAAAAACTTTCTTTTTTTTCGCATATTTTTTTAGACATGTTTTTAAAGTTTTCTCCTAAAAATCTGTTGCAGTAAAATGAAGAAATATATTGAATAATAACAATAAAAAAATTAATATTAACACATCATCTATATAGAGCAGTTTTATATGATTTTACTTCAAGTGCGTTTTACTACACAAAAAAAAAAGATTTACTAACTCCATTAATTGATATTTCTACAGTGCTCCTTTAATATTCTAATCACACATATATTACATTCATACATTATATTCTAACAGTCAATTAATATATTCTACTTCTATATTCAATTAATATTTTCTATTTTAATATTCTATTCATATGCATGTTCTATTTACATATTTTTAACACACTATTGATTATTAATTATTTTTAACATTACTACTAGAGTGTTATTTAAGTAAATATTCATCAGATAAAATTGCAAAATATTTTGAATACGGTGTATACAGAGCGATACAAAGATAACACATTCACAATAACCGTGACAAAATAGCAAAATCTTAAGACAGGAGTGTTCAGAAATTAAAGCAATTTAGTCAGTTTAATAAAATTTAATAATCCAACTAGAACTACTCGATCAAAATTTTTATTCAACTGTATCAATAATTTCAGGATTGAAACACCAAAAAATTCACCTGTACCTAGACTTCACGGAGAAGGTCATACTTTTTCAGACATAGTAGATATGTTAAACTACTCGGAATGCAAAAACAAAAATATTATTATTGCATACATATTCAACAATTATTAATAAAATATGAGTCCATTTTTGGATTTTATTAAGAGCTGATCACAAACGTGGAAAATGCACAATTAATGATATAAAATAAGATTCCAGATCTAGTCAAAGGGAAAACAAAATAACGATGTTTAATTTCTTGATAGGGTATATTCTAGGAAAGTAAATTTTAGTTTATCGAATCGTACCCTGAATTACCACCTTTACACGCAGAGCCATATTGCTGAGGCTTGCATTTGACACCAACAAAATGAATCACTGTTTATGCATTGTTCTCTTCATATTTCCAAGAAGCTATGTAATCAGTTTAATATTTCATGTACCTACATACTTGTTTAATAAGCGAAAATCATTTTATCATTTTTGTGATGATGATAGCAGCTCATAACTTGTTTATCAATTGATTAGAATACGCTGCCTTTGTTTCTATAATATTAATATCAATAGGTACGTGCTAAATTCTTAGTAACTTCATAAACCGCCCACCCGTCTTAACATATTTGATAAATCTTTAAATAAACTACCTACCTATCATATATCTACAATTACAATTCAAAGTCTTATTGTGAAGTGTTAGCACAGGGTGTATGAACTCCTCTCACATTTTACATTGTCACATATCGACGAATAGCACTAGTGGAAGATACTCTCAGTATCGCCTTGGTGAAAGACCACCATTCAGAATTGAAACGTTGCTTGAAAAGGCTTTTAGCCGTGTTATAGCCTATTCCCCTTATCCTTCCCCTCCTAAATACCTCCAGCCTCACAACATTCCCCAATTGAGGATGCTATAGTCTCACTGGCTCTGTTCTCACTGGTAGCGCCACATCATAAAACGGGAAAAACGCTATACTTGACGACTAGTCATCATTTAATCGAACTCTGAGACGGACCGAGAATCAGCGGTTAACGGAAGTTGTTATTTGAACTGTCAAAAAGTTAAGCATGATGCTGTTCGTAAATTTGAAATGATCAATCGTCGACGTCAAATGAGAGGGGAGTTCAAACACCTGGGCCTCACTTCTTTGAATCGTTTGACTAATTATAAACTTCATGTAATTTTTTACAAAACTTGGCGTTATTTTTATAAACTATTATATTGTGTGTTAATAATCCAATCCGGTGGTTTTGAATAACGCTTTTATATACTCGTATACATGTATATATTTTTTCTATGGCTTTTGTAGCGTAATGGTCACGTATATATTAAACTTTCAGGCGAAAAATTACGAATAATATTTCATTACATTTCAGTTCATCGGCATTGTTTACAATTAATATATGTATTACCGACCGTTTATTGACATAAATAAACATGTTAAACATGATGTTGCCTTTGTCCCGAAATCGGTGCTCAAAATACTTGATTTATTGAAAACAAATAAATAAAGACAATAAAATATGTTCTTTAGAATTAAATAAATAGCACATATTTGAATTACAGATTTTTGTTGATGTCTGTTATAATATATAATATGTAGGTTCTTTATCACTTGTCTGGAGTTTTAAAAAAACTTTTCATATTTTTCCTAATAAATAGGTACGTATTTCAGTTCAAATGAGGAAAGTTTACGTAGGTACGTACGCACAATAAGGAACTACAGCCCATTTATTTTATTATATTTTTTTATTAATGTTGACATCCTAACTTAATTTTCGGTTTTTAATTTTTTAAGTTCGTTGGTTAAAATAATTGTTAAAGTTTCAATTTTTTAAAATCCACCAAAACGCACGAAATCTATGGCTTGTTGAGTGTGACGTCACACGAGCAGTCGGATTGGCGGTTCAATGGGCGGTAATCGATATTGTATGGATTCCATACAAAACTTCGAAAATTTTATACTCAAATTTAACTGCTTTTAATTGAAGGAAACATTGTAGAATATCAGCGTCTCGTTACTATTGTAGGTGCATTGAACCAAAGTGCAAAAATAGTGCTGATCTGAATAGCCCAGTACCTCCCCACCTCCCTCTTCGACTTCCCCTCTCCAAACATTTTACCCTTACAACATACCCCAATAAGGGATGTCATAGTCCCACTTGCTTCGGACGTGCATTCTCTTGTGCGGTACTTGCATTAAAAAAGGAGTGTAAGGAGAATTCTTAATGCGAAAGTAAATGGCAGAAGAATTGATCAATCAATGCAAAAATGATATGAAAAAAGGACCCACCATGAATAACATAATACTGACAGAATAATATATCAATATTAGGTAATATCACAAAAAAACGGAAATGATACAGAACTATTCCTAAGCTCTCGAACTTTGTTACCACGTGGTTAGATTTTTTTGATGCGGTTTTAACCTTTAGTGCTTTGAATTATGTATGAAAGGGAAATTATAATCGCTTGCGTTAATAAGCCTCTGGCCGTTTTCCGCGCATGCGCCTGTCACGGACTTGATAAAGAGTGACAGTAGATAGTTTTGCAAGAGAAATATGAAAATTTTAATAGATTTGAAAAATTGTGGTACCTTTAATGGCTTGAAATAAAAATAAATATGTTATGCATCATAAGAAATAATAGGTTATGGGTATCATTAGAAATCCTCTCCTCCCAGAGTCACCGAAGAAATAATCACCAAAGAAACTGCCACCAATGACATTGTTGTAACGTGGAAGGGTATAAATTATTACGTGAACAAATTCGTTAATATTTAAATGAATATATTGAATTTTCAAGCAAAAACTCTCAAGTAGTCGCAATAAACAAACACAACACTGTACACAGCAAAATTATAAGCCATAAACAGCTGGTAAAACGTTATCTATTTATAGTTGGACTTGAAAACTGCGCATGTGACGTCATAAGCAGTGGTACCCACAGAACATGGTGTTTTGATGGTATACTTTTTAATTCACTTCTACATAATGATTTATAAAATCTACGTATAATTATATACTACAATAAAAGTTATATATTCAGAATCGCCATTTGCTGATCTTTACGAACATATTTTTTTAAATCCCTTATATTTTCCACTGGAGTTCCTTATTGAATTGCGTGCAATAATTCTATTTAAAAAAATGACCTAAAAGTAAAGCCGAGTTCCCACCATTTCTATTCATATTCATATTCTGATTCTATATTTCATAGAATCAGAACGAATCTTTCTATGATAACACAATTACTACATTTCTATTATACTTCAATTAATTTGTACTAGCGGAGCTCAAAGAGACGCAGTAAATCTGTCAGAAATTATTAATTGTTTTTTTTATTTATTTCTTGTTTAATTTGTAGAACTCAATTTTTTTAAACGTTATTTTTAATTTAATTTTGTTAAAGTAATTTTAATAATAAAGTTGAAATTAAATTTAACTTTTAATTTCTACTCTCGGAACATGCTCAGCACAGTGAAGTGACTCATATCAAATCTTTATATACTTCATTAGGGCAAAATTGGATTTTGGCGGGCTATGACGTCATAGAAATTCAAATCCTGCAATCCGCTTAAAATATATATAAAAAAAAATATCTCGATATTCAAATCCGGCTATCTCGTTGACATTCTGAGGACATATTCATAGATAATTATTTACATATTTATTTTCTTTTACTTACTGTTAAATTTACTGAACACTATATGTAATTATGTATTTTATGGTTTATAATAATAAAAAATAAAAATCTAACAGTAAATTAAATATTATTCATTAACCGTTTAAAAAAAAACAGAGTTCTCGTGAAATAAAAAAATGTTTTTTAATCTTCATTTTTATCGACCGTAGCATCTGCCGTTCACACGCGTATATTGCAGGTTTATGATATAGAATAGATGGAGTTGATTCAACGCTGGCCTTTCGGGTATACTATCGCATAGAAGATATTAGGTGAGATCGCGGCTTAAGCCATAAAAAAACAATATAATTTCAAAACCATAAATTAAAATTTGGATACAAAAATGGTATCGACTCCATTGATTGAAATTAGAACTATAATAGAATACGGTTGACATAAGAAATGTATGTAGTTCACATTCAATGCACTCGGCGGCGCAATAAAAATGTCAACCGTTAGATACGAACAACTTGGCAAATACGTAAATACAAATTAGTCCCTGAATGTTTTTGACGTTTTTTTTTCACTTTAAGTGATAATTTACGTAAACAATAATGCAGAATTATATTAAAAGTGTTGTTTTACAATATTTGAGCAATCTTTTTAAGAAGTTCGAACTAATGCAAAATCGACTACCGTCCATCAAACCGTCAATTCTTACTACTCGAGTGACGTCACACCCAAAAAAAAAATAACTAGTATTTAAGCTAGAACGTCAATAATGAAAAAAAAAACATGAAAACGGACTGGAGTTCACTATTATTTAGGAAGATATCTGCCGGCATTGTATCAATACGATAAGTCCGTGTGCCCGAAGCCCGGCTTACGGGCGCACCTAAGTATTTGATCGTATGGGGTGTCACGTCCCACCGGTTCCTCGACAGTGGTTATGAGCGATGGTCCATAGCCTCGGCAAACACGAAACGCAAACATTATTTTCCCTGTAATAGCCCGTGCAAGTCTTATTCTTATATCCGTTTCAGGAAATATCGACCTTTCGGGACGGGCGAAGGTCGCGTGACCAGCGGCACTTAATTCAGTCCGTGAACTTAGCCCACTATCGGTAAATCTGATTCTCAATTTACTTATTGCTCTCGAGTTAGGGCCATGTCTGTGGAGTCCCGCAAGCGAAACTACTAAACTAATCCCAATATAAGCCTATTACAGACATCTTGGATCCCTTCATTTATATTTACTTGAAACTATAAACAATCACGCCATCATACACACCCTTTCGAGAAGGCTGAACCTATTTAGGTTTACACCTGTTCAACGGAATAATGGCTTCGTCCATAAGAAGTTTTACTTTATTGATCACAATTCGACAGACCTCTAGAGGTAGCCGAAATTACCATCATCCTCAATTTGGTCTATGCTGGGCACGTAGCACGGCTAGCAGATCACTGATGGGATTACAATATCATCGAACGACAAGCTTTCGAGAGTGCAAGATACGCTCAGTAACGCCCTGGTGAAGGACCACCATTCAGAATCGAAGCGTTGGTTGCTTGAAACGACATTAGCCGTGTTTGGTGATCAGATCTAAATAACCAGATACTTCTCCACCTTCCTCTTAATTTCCTTCCCCTCTCCACTGCCTTCAGCCTCATAAATGCCCCAATTGGGGATAACATAGTTTCATAGTGAGCCACTTGCTCTACACTGTTCGGGGCATTTGTGTGGTAGTCAAATATTATTTTTTAATCATTGAAGAAACGCTTTATTAACTTATCAGCGGTTGTCCCGGAAAGACAGAGGTCATGGGTTCGAGCACCAGATGCGACTGATATATTTTTATTTTCTGTAATTTTTTTTTCGGTTTCATGTTTCATTAAGGTTATGTTAATATTATCTTCAATGATTAAATAATTCAATGAGGTTTTTAAACTTCAATGTAATAATAAAAAATTTAAAAATTTAATATCATTTTATTTTTTACACTAACCACACAGGAGGCCCTGAGGGAAATAATGTCCCTCAAGGTTTATGTCATCTTTGGGGATCCTGTGTGGAAGGTTTTTTTAGAGGTTAGGGATGAGTGAACCTGGGTCTTGAAGAGACCCACGTTATAGGAGGGCGGAAATTCAAAGGCCGACAGATCATTCCACAACCGAGCCGTTGAACACAAGAACGAGTTGTAGAAGCGACCCGTTCTCGTGTGACAAATGTAAGGATAGGGGAATTTATTAAACGGATCCCACCGTTTATGCAGAGTCAAGGATTTTTTTCAAATATTTTGGGTTTCCCGACCAGAGGTGGCTGTTAGATTCTACAGTGGGGCGCACTTGCGATTTGTACAGGTCAGCAGATGTGTACTATTGAAGTATTTACGGGCTCTGTATAGTACGCCCAGCTTCTAGATGCTTACTTTACTCTGGCTTCGATGTCCCCATACCCGAGTACTGGTATGGGGACATCGAAGGGGTTACATCAAGCATATTAATGGGGGGCTTGCTGGGAATTTATTCAAATTATACTTATATCTATAGCACTACAGATTACTAATCTAATTTATTAAAATTGTATCGTTTATTCAGTGTATATGCAATGCCAAAAACCCTATAAATACGTTATAAGACATTAAAAGCCAAAACCACAAGAAGACTAAAGTAATCAGGGTTTCCGCTTTTACTAATAATAATATTATGCATGTTAGTCCTTCATCGAGATAAGAAACCATAACCTCCCAAATACTTAAATGTCGAATTCCACGATGACGTTTCGAAAGCACACTACACTAGACGTAGCTATTTATTTGAGTTATTTAAGTTTTTATTCCAGCAGGACTGGGTGGATAGTGAAAAGCCTGTCTGGCATATTACACAAATATAAATAGAGAAATGAATTTAATAAAAAAGTTTAAATAATAATATTTAAATATACGAGAAGAAAATGAGAAAAAAAATAAAAATAGTTACAAAATGATCTATATAAAACAAATAAAATGAAAAACGTATTAGTTAATAATAACATTGAATAAATTAAATTAATTTAATTTAAGGAATCGTCTTTCAGGGTGGTAGTCCCACCATCTGTATCCATCGCTCATTGAGTGGAGAGCTGAGCCACTCGGATGCAGCCACGACAATGGCATTGGTTGACTTCCGTGTCCTGCCCCGGAAGCTGGCTAGTCGGTGGCGAGGTAAGGCGGAGAATGAGTGAACTCTCCCTCGAGTGAACATCGTAAAGGCACTGCAGAACCTTTGACGTTGCAGAAGTTGGATGTATGCGTTGTTGTAGCACACCCTCAGCTTGTCCCATTGCGGTGCTGAGTATTGTGACCATAGTATGTTTATAGGGCAGTGCAGTATGTCTTAAAAAGCAGTTTCCTGATATCGTCGCTACAGTGGTAGAACCGCCTTGATAGCATTCCGGCGCATATATTAATGGCTCTTCTTTGTCGTTCCTATGTTTAGAGAGCATATCTGAATAGCCAAGTAGTTAGTAAACTTGCTTTTCCTATTCTCCTTTCACCCCTCCATCTTTTCAATCTTACAACATTTCCAAACGTAGTTATCATGGTTCCTCTGGTTTCCGGCAGTTGGAAGTTTAGTATTTTTTCATATTAAAAAAATGTTATTTCGTTCAAATGACCTCAAAGCAACAAACCCAGTACACAATTTTATGTTGGAAATAAGTCTCCATTATTAGATTTTTTCCTGTAATTCCGGTGGATGATGACCATGAAGTGAAGTTGACTTAACCGTCTAGGTTGCTCAGAAAATGTACAGAGTTCTCTCAATAACACACTCTATATGATTTCTGGCAGACCAAGCCGGTATTTTTTATAAAGTTGAACATCTTCTACAGAGTATCTGGAAAATTCACCGCTCATAATTCACCGACGGGAAAAGTATTTTAAATTTTAGATAAGATTATGTTAGATTTACTTGGTACTATTAATGTAATACATACAGTTCTTTCCGTTCAGACATTTTATTTCATCTATTGTGTGCGGTTAATAGGATTGGTTATTTTCCAATATCCTCGTAATAATCGCTGCCTCGTTAGGTTTCCCCCGGGGAATGAAGGTTTCCTATATTTGTTTCTTCTTGCACTGTGTGAGGATCGTTGCTCTGGCGTTCTCAACATTAATCTTTCTTTTACTATTTGGTCGTAATCTTCAACGTCTCCTAAGTACCAAAAATACTTTAAAGTAATTAAAAGTATGTACTACACAGCCTATTAAAAAACTTATTTGTCAGCATAAGTACTTCATCTTTTATTTTAAAAACTTAAATAGTTTCACTTCATGTGCTCTAGTATAAACTTATATGTTTTTTAGATTTTAATTTACATATTGCTTATTTCTAATACTTATTACATAGGTTCATAATTTTGACATCTTATTAAAAAAATGCTTAATCTACTTACATTTTAAATTTATAAATAAGCATTACAGCTCATGATGGAAATGACGTGGTAAGCTGAAAAATTAGCGTTTGCGTTTAAAATTCAGATAGAAAGACGTGCAAATTATATGACGTAAGAGTTCAATATTCAAAAATATTTGCTATAGTTATAGTTAGTGTCATTAATGGAAAATTGTCGTAACATTAACAATTTAAATTTATTTATTTCATAATTTTATTTAAAACGTACTTATGAAGAAACATAAATTTTAAAAAAAGTCGTACAATTGGTCATAACCATTGTTGGTTTTTTAAAGTTCAGAATCAACAGAAACATACATACATAAATTAATACAGAATATTAACGCTCCGGCATCGAAGGAGTACAGTCGTGTATATTGGTGATAATTGTGATCAAAAATTTATAGTGTACAAACAATATCTCGCCCACCGGGCGATCTACATAAACAATATGGAAACGCAAGAAATCATTAAAAACATTAAAGAATTAATAAATAAAATTACTTCCGTAAAAGATTCCAAGATAAAAACATCGCTGGAGCAAAGTTTAATATCCCTGGAAGAAATATTTCAAAATGAGCGTATCTGTCTACAAAAAAATCATAGATTTACAAGAAACGATGATTATTAATGACCAACGATACACCAAGAAACTCGAAGAAATTCTAATAACCAACCAAAAAACATACGCCCAAGTCTGTGACAACAAGAAACCAGCGGACACGAAATACAACATTGAACCGAAATACTCAATTTTATTAACATCTAACACCTTAAACGCCGAGAGCATAAAAACAAAAGTTCAAAAAAATATTGATTTAACTAAAATTAAAGTCGGAGTCAACGGAGTTAAAAAGATTGGCGATAAAAAAATGATAATTTCATGCCAAAAAAAAAGAAGATGCAGAAATATTAACCAACGAAATAAATAAGATAACTGGAAAGGAGATTTTGGCTGAAGAAATAAAAAAAAAGAAACCGTTCTTGATGTTAAAAAGGCTCCAATGCCAATTGACTGAAGAGGATATTATACATGGAATTATACACAACAAAATCAAGAATTAAATCAAGAAGACAAAAATAATATTAAACTCATTAAAGAGTTAAAAAACAAATATAATGAAGGTAAAGAAAACGATACCACAAACTACATCATACAAACAACCGGAAAATTAAGAAGAATATTATTAGACAAAAAAAAAAAATATATAAAATTCCAAAGAGTGTACGTCGAAGATTGTAACCCACTCACACAATGCTATCACTGCCTTAAGTTCGGCCATACAGCCCAAAGATGTCTCGACAGGACGCAGCCACCCATTTGCCCCCATTGTACTAGGGAACATATACTCTCGAAATGCGAAAACAGAGAAATAAACCCAATTTGCAACAATTGCTGTGTGCAAAATAAAATATTTAATTTGAACTATTCCACCGAACACCGGGTTGACAGTATAAAATGTCTTTACCGGCAAAAAATGCTTCAAATTGCTAGAGAGCGCATCGACTATGAATAAATATGGTAAATTATATCTCCTCATACTAACTTCAAAATGACTGATTTTATATGTAATGCTTTAGATAAAAAAACATTTATAGAAGAAAGATTATACCACTCCATAAGAGATTTAAATCTAATTTGCTTTGATAAAGGATTTACCTTATTTCATACTAATATAAGAAGTATCGAAAAGAACTTGGATGAATTAATAATATCTTTAAAAACATTAAATTATTTTCCGGACGTTATAGTGTTAACAGAAACACATTCCGCCGGCGAACTGAATTATAATCTTCCGGGATTCTCTTTCTATACAACAACAACAAAGTTAAACAAAAACAGTGGTATTGCAATATTCATATCTAACCGCTATAATGTACTCAACATTAAAGAAATACACAATTTTCTTAATGTTAACCTATTAAATATTGAGTTTAAAGACCAACATAAATATTATAATATTATTGCCGTTTATCGCACTCATGCATCAGTAATATCACAATTTATAAATGAATTAAAAATATATTATTAAATTTTAGAAATAAAAATAATATTATTGTTGGAGATATGAACTTAAATATTGCAAAAGAATACTCTAGTAAGGATAAAGATAATTATCTAAACATGTTAGCGGAACTTAATTACTTACCGTGCATAAATTCATATACTAGAAACGTTCGAGGTCAACGACCTTCATGTTAAGATCATATATTTACAAATATTTCTGATATCCAAAATA
>JAHDVE020006476.1:0-20696 GCA_022606495.2 Halesus radiatus | reverse complement strand
CTAAATTTCAATCTGCATACAGAAGGTTCCACTCAACGGAAACTGGATTACTACGCGTTTTGTCGGATATAACTCTAGCCATAGAGTCGGATAAGCTGGCACTTCTTTCAGTCTTAGACATGAGTGCCGCTTTTGATACGATTGACCACGATTTTCTTATCACACGCTGAAGAATCCTTTGGTTTAAACTGTGGCGTTAAGAATTGGCTGACATCGTATTTAACCAATCGTTTATAAGCAGTGAAGATGGGGCAAAACCAATCAAAATATGCAACCCTTTCATCTGGAGTACTCCAGGGGTCCGTTCTGGGTCCTCTGCTGTTCATCATTTTCACAAATGATGTAGCTAAAATAATAGAATCGTTTGGTCTTCAATCCCACTGCTATGCTGACGACCAGAAAGTTTATTTCTACTGCTTACCAGAAGAAATAGACAGACTAAAAACTCGCATAGCTGAGTGTCTAGAAGCAATAACTTGCTGGATGACCTCAAATAGATTGAAGCTGAATCCGTCAAAAACTGAGTTTCTCTGGACCGCCACAAGTAGACGTCAGCATATCATTGATAACTCCCCAATAAATATTTCGGGAAGTGACATTACTCCGAAGACGTGTGTTAAATTACTCGGTGTCAATCTGGATGCAGACTTTTCCCTTAAAAGTCAAGTAAACAGAACTGTAAGTACAGGGTTCTTTCAATTAAGGCAAATAAAAGCAGTACGGAGAAACCTTCCAACAGAGGCAACTAAACTGCTTGTCAATTCGTACGTTGTGTCACGTCTAGATTATTGCAACGGAATATATGCGAGTCTCCCCAAATACCAAATTAACAAATTGCAATCAGTATTCAACGCTGCAGCAAGACTTATCACCGGCGTATCTAAATATTCTCACAAAAATTTCCACTGGCTCAAATGTCCTGAAAGAATCCAGTTCAAGCTCTGCTGGATGGTATTTAAGTCACTTAACGGAATGGCTCCGGCTTATTTATCAGAACTGTGTATTCTCGAAAATACCAACTCACGGCAGTCCACCCTTAGGTCAGCAGCGTCATCAGCTATCGGCAGGTTGAAGGAACTAAAGCGCACACCTAATACTAAGTTCGGTGATCGTGCTTTCGGAGTGTCAGGACCTAAAGCCTGGAATGAACTGCCGCATGACTTAAGAATTATCAAAGACTCAACAGAATTCAGAACTAAACCTAAAACACATCTTTTCAGACAATCGTATCCATAAATTAAAGAAATTCACCCGTAAATTGCTTAGCTAGGCCGGCCGGTTAGTACTTACCTAAAGTCATTAAATAAATGAAAAAAAATAAAAAAGAAAATTACAAAATATAATTAAAAATTCACGCATCGGTGCCCAAATGCGTCCACAGCACGCAACACTGTAAACAACCAAAGTGTAAAATAAAGAATAAAAATAAAAAAAAACGTTAATATTTATTAAAGATTCTTTCGCTTTTCACGGTAATTTTATAGATATTTTCGAGTCCTAAAATTCATTTTATGAATACTTTCCAGTCCTAAAAATTAATACCAATAATTCAATAAATACCAACTCTTCTTGTGCCACCAATCATCTAATAAATGTAACAACAATAGAAAGGGAGAAACAAATAACCATGTAAAACTATCATCTCTATAATTAAATTTTTCTAAAACTGTGTTCATCTGAAGCGACCTGCCAGGTAAGTATGTTTTTCTGTGTCTGTCTGTACATAATTAGTTAAGAAATATTTGTACAGCGGCCTTGAGGTGATTTCTCACAAAAACGGCGCTATACAAGTCATCCAACTATTATTATTCTTATCATTAGCTCATTCTTCATATATATTTTGTTCTTCCTACATAGGAAGGACTGTAGGTCTTTCATACTGTTAGCAATCAACACCGCATCATCAGCATACAACAAGCAACATTTTTGAAGATTACTCATTTTCGCGCACAAGCTCACCTCTCTCAATTCTTGCATAGTATTATTACATATATACTGCTGTCATTCTAATAATGGTCATAGCGTTTACTTCTTAGAACTCCGTTAAATAAATTAAAAAATGTAATTAATTAAATTTAATAGTAGTATTATTAAGTTCTGCAAGTATTTTATTTTATTTTTATGTTGTGATAGCTGTTTCGGCCTTCAAAGCCATTTTAAAACTGTGATTAGGCCACATGGAGAGGACTTATATGATTTTATTTACTAACCACACAAATTATTTTTTAGGGTATTGGAAATGATTTATTAATATTTTTGGTGAATATCGATTTACTCAGAGAATAATTGTGATAATTAAAATTCTCTGATACGTGAGGAGAAAATAATGCTGTCGTTTTTCCTAATGCTTTATTGAACCACTTTTTTAAGGTTTCAGTTTTTTTACGAGTAATTTTAAGATGTAAAGTGATGGTGCAAAATTAATTTTAAAAAAATAGGAGAAAAAATTTAGGTTACGTAATTTTTTTATGATTAAGTATTAAATCAGAAAGGGAGGAAACGCGTGATGTTTAAGGGCGATGCAGAAACTTCTTCCGTGTTCCAGAAATTTCTTACAAAATGTGCAAGTTCCATGAAGCTAGAGTTCACCCTTACCAGAATTTTTGCTGCTTCTAAGGACAGATCTCTTTTACAGTTGAGATAAAAGGATGAAACAATGACGCCTACAGTAAATTAGATGTCTTGAACAAATTATTTTCAAATTAATCGTTTTCTAGAGATAAAGTAGCGTACAGCGGTGGTTGTGAAAGCGGGGATCGCGATCCCCCGAGCTATCAATGAATAATATTAGAAATATATTTTTTTAAACTTTATTGTAATAAGCAAATATTGTAATAGTTATAATTTTACAGAATAAGTAGGTCACCAACAAAAATATTAATTGTAGCTAAGTAATACAAATTAATACGATGTGTTCGCTTATTTTTCTTCAACTAAAAGGTTAATACATAAATATTTTTCTACATTTACTTTAATTAGAAGTTTTTGTTGTTTTTTGTTTATTATTTTCAAACCATGCCAATAAAGAGAACTGTCTCTTGAGTTTAATGTAGGAGAAACATGATAACAATAAGTAAACATAGAACATAATAAACAGGACTATAAAAATTTTATCCCTTTGTAAATATGACTTTTTTTGTATGCTTTAGTATATTTTTTTAATTTTGTAAATTATACTTTGTTTTCATCTATCAGACTAGGCATATGGCCGTGTTTTGGCGGTCGGATTATCTCACAGTAAAATACGATGAGCATGAAAATATAGCGTGTAACAGCAGGGATTATAGAGATGTTATAGTAAATGCATAAAGTTTTTACTAAAAGGGGGTTGTGCCTTTCAAAAGTTTAAAAGCCACTCGTATATAGTGTATAACGGCTGCTGCGAAGGCTCGTTTTTGTCTTCGTCACCACCCGACCTCACCCTCAACCCTTAACGATGATTAATTTCTCTATCGTGTCTTTGGGGGAGATATTCTATTCATTTCGACGTTGGGAAATGGCCATTTGAAGTTAGCTGCAATCAGTTAGTATGTTATTTAACAATGGTGGAACACTTAGCTTTTAAACATAGATATTTCTTCATATCAGGAAATCTATGTTACAAACATAGATATTACTTCATATCACGAAATCAATGTTACAAACATAGATATTACTATGAAATGATATGAATCACGAAACCTAGAGTGAAAACATAGATATTACTTCATATCACGAAACCTACGTTAAAAACATAGATATTACTATGAAGTGATATGAATCACGAAACCTACAGTGAAAACACAGATATTACTTCATATTACGAAACCTACGTTAAAAACATATCGATTCATCACAATTAACTCATTTGAAAAATTACTGTGTTGAAATTTTTCATACATATTTCCAAAATATGTATTAAGTATTTTTTAAATGATGACAAAAGTGAATTTGCATGTTTGATAAAAAAAAGAACATTCAAAATGTATTTATTTTAAATGGCAGCTTTTTAGGGATAATGTAATATTCCGGTGAGAAGGAGGGTCGCGATTTCTTAATGTGCTGATATTAGACGAAACAATTACATATATTATTATACTCTTGTCTGGCAGCACAGATACAATTTGTTATAATGAAACTCTTATGTTTTAAAATTGCCACAACTTGTTAAGAGTGTGGGGCTGATTGAATAAGATTAATAATAAGGACGCTCACATGGTTTGGGCATGTAGAGCATATGAACAAAGAAAGGAGTGTAAGAAGAATAAATGGCGCGATGGTGAATGGAAGAAGAACCTGGGGATGCCCGAGAAAGTCATGGCACGATCTAGTGAAGCATAAACTTGAGTCGTGCCATATCAAGAGTCAGAATAACATAAGAGTATGTTTGAAACAATGTATGAATGTAATGAAGAAAGAAGTTTGTGCCAAGACCGAGTTGTTTGGCGGTCGATCCTCTCTGCCTACCTCTGCGATGAAATGACATGATGTTATTTAGTTTTTTTTTTAGAAGTCATAGAGAACTAAATTTTCATAACAACTCCACATTTATGAGTTAAATTTAATTTAATTAAATTCAGGCCAAATTTCACAAAAAAAATCGATCCCGAGACTTAGGGTCGAGTTGTTCTTTCATCCTAAACAGGCGGACTTGTGCACATTGTGCCTTCGTGAATTTTGTATGGAAATGTAGCAAAAATGCCGATGATGTGGTGCTGATTTCTAACATTATGGAAGATCAACAGGGAGACTGTTGATCTTCCATAATGTTAGGATGAATGAACTATACATATGAATAATGAGTTAATGATGAATGTAAGGAAGTCCAAAGTCATAGTGTTTGAAAGGAAGAGAGTACAAAGAAAGGGTGTAATATAATCGTAAATGATGAATACTTGAATGAATTTGATGAGTGTTGGTTCGAACCCCGCTGTTTGGTAGTGTTACTTAACGAATTACCATGATTTGGGTCGTAATTAAATTTATAGATTTCCTTTAAAATATTATTCAAGGTTACTAATAAATCAAACTAAAATTGCAATAACCTACCTAGCTCAATCTCGGAAAATATTTGCTGTTTGCAGTTCGTTTATGGTAAATTTGTGAAACCACCGCTTCCAGGATATATAAATATATAGGTAAAAGGCAGGAAGGGAATTTAATAAAACAATCGTCTTTTGCTATAAAAATACCTTGGACAAGGCCTGTATTTAGCAATGACTCTAAGCTCTAGGAAAATCTACTAATCTATCTATGGACGCATTTAATACATTGAAGGTTTGAATGAAAATTAACTGAATTTATACAATTGTGTCGTGGCAAAAAGTAAATAATAAATCCGAACTATAGGAGGTACGATACCCAACAGGCGTCCGTTCTGCAGACTTCTGGAGAAGAAGATTCTCATGAAATCTGTATAAACAGTATTAGTTTAAAATAATAATTTTTCTGAGCCAGAAAAACGATCGTTTGCGAAAAGTGCCGAAAACTGAGCCATTATTTCCTGCCACTTGAGCCCTACCGGGCTCGTAAACGCCCCCACCGAACGAAAAGGCACAAGACACTAGCAACAGGATCAAATAGTTCTTGACTTTAAGTAATACTGGGGTTACTTGTAAAACTTTATTGTTATCGACCTGCTTCATAACAGTAGTGATGTAAGCATGGAACTGGCAGAGAAAGATGAATGCATAATGGGTGCTATATAAATGAGATCCCTGTAGCGAAACTTTTTACAAATGAACGTGTTAAAAATGTGGAAAATCGGAAAGAGTTCAAGGCTAATTGAGTTTTAATTACGAAAGCAAAACGTAGCGGATGAACGAACAAAGGGGTGAAAGGAGAGTATATGTCAGAAAAGTGAAAGGTAAAATTGACAATACGAGTACTTGTAAATATTGCAAGAAAAAAAATCACACCGGGTGTAAATTATTAATTGATTTAATTTTTAAAAAACTTTCCCATTCTTCTCAGATTTCTAAACAACTATTTTCTTCCCGTAATCTTTTAGGTAAATTGGTTGCGAAAAATAATGTTAAGATGGCGTTTTGCAGAATTAGGCTGGAAAATGTAAGTTAGTTAGTCCTATATAAAAAGAACCTCATAAACATACCGATTAAAACCACTCGATTTCGAGGCTGCTCTACACGTGAGGCAAACTGTTACATATTTGATCGAATTTAATTGGCATCGTGATGCTGGAGTGTATTTCTGCTAGTTGCAAATGCAAACGCTGCTATTTTTCTAAAGTTTGCTGAACTGAGGGGGCGTTTATCTAACGTACAACATAGTTATCTATAATATAATATGTTTTTCAGCAACAGTATTAAACTTAAGTAGAGACACGCGTGGGTCGAAACATCTTTATGGTTAAACATATTGTTTGGATGTTTTATTTACTATGTACTTTTGCTATTTTTGATTTATTAAATTCAAAGATTTAAGAACGCTAGTGAATGACACAGTTGTATCGAAACCGGTAGCGAAATGCCGAAAAAATACAAAAAATGGTTAAACATATATTATTACTGTATACAAAATTTTAATTCACGAATTGTGCCTCAATTTAAGCATTATGACCATATTAAAGGACAGGTAAATTCTCTGTGATTTTTAATTTCCTCGAATATGTATATATTTATAAAATGTTTTTTTTTTCACAATAATTGTAATTATTTTATGGAAGTCTTAGAAAACTGCTTTTTTTATTAAGGGGTTTGTTTTTATTGTGAGAAATCTATAATTTTTACACATTTATGTATGATATAAAAAAAAAAAAACAGAAATACATTATAGAATTTTTTTCATAGTCCTCCTCACTAGGAGATCTTGTGCTGAGACGAACTAGGTTTTAAATAAAGGGGTTTCAGCGACTTCTGTTTTTCAATTTCAAGATATGGGTAGAGTATTTCCATTAATATCTTTGACGTTTTTTTCGGAATACTAGTCAGTTTTTCTTCTGTCAATTCCTTAAGCCAAGTTTTGATGGACTTAATGCAATTGTTGATTGAATTACTTTGTTTGATACTAAGTGGGAGTTTATTGTATAATTCTTCAGCTAAAACTTAAGAGGTTCTTTGTCCAAAAGTAGTATTAACCTTAGATAGAAGTAATTATTAAACAACGTGAAGATTATTGTTTACAGGTATCCTTTTATTTAAAAAAAAATTAAATCTATAACGTATTGTGAATTTTAAATAGAAAGAATATCTTTCACGTGTTGGCCTGTGCGTTACATAATACATAACTGAGTTGAAAAAAAACTTATGTTTTACGCAATTCTTCTAACACAGTGGAAGAGAAAACCGAAAACTCAAAAGACAAAATGTAAACTAAATATATATATATATTTGTGATTTTTTTATTATTATTTAAAAAAATCTTTGTTGGTTTCCGTTACTTACATATAAATACTTAATGAGCCAAATAAAATGTAAATAAATTAAAAAATGAATTAAAAATTACTTTGTATTCATCACTTTATTAATATATAAATATCAACATATTTCGAAAGCGATGCTTTCTTCATCAGGAATATATAGAATACTTATAATAATATACAGTATTCCATATTTTCCTGATGATGAAAGCACTCCTTTCGAATCATGTTGATGTGTATATATTAATAAAGTGGTTAATACAAAGCATATTGTTTTAATTCATTTATTAATAATGACGCCACATAGCGAATACCATAAATTAATTTCTAACGATTGTAATTTTTTTAGTAATGGAAAAACTTCCATGAATTTTAATACTAGGGTTAAAAAGCTCTTAAGATGTTTAAGTAATAATAATTATTCTGAATTTGCCAACCATATTTTGGAAACAAATCATTCTTTTGAATAAAGGTTTAAAAAATTAAATGCGAATACAACGGGATAACAATTAGATAAATTAAAATTTTGTAAATTAGAAAATGTGTTCACACTCAATTAAATATTATTAACAATCATTTTTTTTTTAAATGGTTATCTATTGAATTTATTTTCCCATTAATAACTGCATTTATGGTATAATTCATATAAATTTTAATAATAATAACTATTTTTGCTTTATTTTTTATTCCTTTTCATGTTAATTATTTTATTTATATTAATAATAAAAATAATTTATTAATTCAAAATTGTTTAATTAATATTTCATGGTGCTTTTTATTTTTCAATTATTTTTAAAGTTTTAATTAATTACTCACGTACTTTCATCACATATTTGTAATTACAGTTTTTCTTTTTAATTTGTTGTATTTTCTTATTATTTTTCAATACAAGTAATTTATTTTAGTAGGTATATTGTTTATTCTGACGAGGGAAACTATGCTTCTAAAACATGTAGATGTAGGTACTCGTATACATATTAAATACAGTTGTTTTAAAAAAAGTTAGTGTTATTAATTTAACAAATAAAATCATATTAAAATGGAATTCCACCATAAATCGACAGTTTCAAAATGAGAAATATTATATAACGTAATGAATTTACAAAGTCCACAGGGTACCTTTTTTCAAAGAAAAATGCCTATACAGAGATAAATAAAGTTGTGAATGGCATTTTTCAACATTTTCCAGACAATAAAAAGTCACTAGCTACCATTTCCTACTAGGAAACTAGATAAGTCTTGTAAATATACGCTTGGCGAATAAACAGATGACACCATTTCTCAAAACGTGTCCCTCGGGTAAAGGTAAAACTCTTACTTTGCCTGAGATATCTCTACAACTACTTAAACAAATCAAATTAGGTCTAATTTTGTACATTATTTATGAATCATTTATTAAATAGATTTTTAAACGTGTAAAGCACTTTGTGTACGCGGATGATACTGCTTTGGTGATTTCTAGCAGTGATTTGCAAACATGTGTGGACCATTTCCAAAAATAATGGAATAAACTTTCAAAGTTGTTTCATTACTCTGTATTAATTATAAATGAAAAAAATCTATATAAGATCCACTAATACAAAAAGTATTATATATTACACCAGAAATAAAAACAAAACTCAGATTGTTTACATGATGTCATCCCTGCATTGTGTACATGTGAAAATGTTGAACTTGTGATAGAATATGTTTATTTAGGTGTTTACATTGATTTTTTTCCAAATGCGATTTACAAATAAATAAAGTTTGTGTACGGCTAAGAGTAATTGTTAGCAGATTTTATAAATTAAACGTCTTTGTTCCAATTTGTGAACTTCGAATAATTTATTTATCAATGAAATAAACTAGTGTAATTTTGTACCCTGATGATGCTTGTATTAAGCGAATTAAAATAATAAAAAAAAAATTCAATTTTGTGGTTATAAACAAAGTTATTGTTTTGTCAAACCACAAAGTGACTATATTCTATCAATTCTGGTCAATAAGTGGAAAATTAAATGGTTAAATTATTAGCTCATAAAAGTCTTTACGAACCAAGGTATAATATTCCAAACATTTATTAGTATCAAAATTCTTTCAGTAAGAGCAATTTTGTAGTACATAATTATATTTCAGCACATTAATCCCATACATTATACAAATAGACAGCTACAACACTTCTCTCAATTTCAATAAGGGATTATTGGTTTCCAAGCAAACAAACAAATACGGACAAAGAATTTCAGATGACACGATTCTTAGCTCTTTAAATACGTTACCTGCTGAAAAAAATAAATTGTAAATCAGTTCTTGCTTTTGAACGAGCGGTGTTTGCGGGCGGCGCGTATATCGTATCGCGCCAACCCGAGCACTGCTCGCGTTTTTCGACTTGTTTGTGTTACATAAGATAAACAAACGAACTGAACTCGCCAGTTGCCCTTGACGATCGTAGAGGTTTACGCAAATCGTTTCTTCTGTGTTAACATATCGTAGTTGGAATTATTATTTTTTTTTATTATTATAGTTAGACTTGTTTTTTTTAATATTAAGCTCCCTTGAGGTGTTTTCTCACGAAAACGGTGCTATAGAAATAATCCATTTATTATTATTATTAGATTAGATTTTTACATTTTTTTATTGCTTCTATGTTGTTTTTGATCAACTGGACAACCTTTAAAGTATGTAAACTCTTTAACGGGGAGAGGGACGCTGTAGAGATATCATTTATAAATTCTAAGTAATGATAATATTATTGTGCAATACGATAAACATGGTGTTTTAAAAGAGAAACATATTTATTAAGTTTTTTTTTTAAATTTGCATGGGCTTAGCATTTATCAAAATAAAATCAGAAATATTAAACATTTCTGACCGTTCTACGCATATTTTACAAAAACATTTAAAAAGTTGAATATCCTTAAAAAAAGCTGCATATATATATGTGTGCGTGTGTGTTTGCATGTGGATATATGTATCCACCTATGTACACATAATTAAAAAAAAAAAAAATATTTATATGTTTACGATCTAATCCTTATGCATGTCTTTTTCTCCTTTTTTTTTTCAATTTTCAGCGTGTTTATATAATAAATCCATATGTTTACACTAGACTTTTTTTTATTTATTGCACACATTATTAAACAATAAAAACTAGAAAGCTTTGACTGCCCAGCTGGGAACAAAAACGCGTTTTAGGGCAGTCAAATTGACAAGTTTAGATTATGTTTAGTTCCATTATACAAAATAGGATGAAAAAAAAAATTGCTACAGTATGGCAATACGATACATTTCGAAAAAAGTGTAATTATCAAGCATATACTCGTAGATATATAAAGAATAGTACAGAAAAAAAAACATATTAAAAAACACAGTAATAAGGCCAAAGCACCACTAATGTATATGTTTGTAATTAAAACAAAAAAAAATAGAATCAACTGTCAGTCAGCATACGAGTATGTTCGCTTTTGACTCTCCCTAATCCAAGATGCCAATCATAGACCAATTTGCGAAGAACAATTGCACTTTTCGATTTCCTTGTATCGGGTATGATATTGAACATTTTTGGACCTAAGTATGAAAATTGTCTTACATCGAGAACACGCATCTCTTTAAATAATACGTCACTGTGGTACCTAAAATGATTTTTAAGAATGACACTTAGTGGTGATTTTTGTGATTTCGCTAGTGGATCCTATATTGTTTTGGCACATCCGCCCCATCCCAAAGATGCTATTCTAGTAAAGAATTGCACATAGCATAGTATACTACTTTCAGATCTTTCACACAAAGAATATTTCTAATATGATTAGATGAGTACGTTTTCTGACCTTTGTGGAAAGTGAGTTGATTTGTTCGTCCCATTTCAGAAATTTGTCTATGATGATTCCCAGATACTTTATACTACCTACAAATTCCAAGTTAATACAAGTAGAGATAGTTGGGTCATTGCAATAGTGTATAATAATGTTTAGTATGTTCTTTGGTTGTCCCGCTTGAGTTGCACTAAAACGTATAAATTTAGTTTTATCAGTGTTTAGTGTGAGGGGATTATTGTATAGCTATTGTTTGACCTTGTTTATACCGATTTCAGCTTTGCCATGAATATCATTCCAGTTTTTGCCTTCATATAACAAGACTGTATCACCGGCAAAGGTGATGATCTGGTCGGCAAGGTTACTGTTACAAAAATCATTGATATAAATAGTAAATAAAATAGGCCCTAAAGGACTTCCTTGTAGTACACCAAATTTAATGTTCGCTGGATCGCTCAGAGTATCATTAATATTCACTTTTTGGCTCCTGTTTTCTAAATAACTACCTAACCATTTAAGTAGCTGTCCCTGCATACCTATGAGCTGTAGTTTTTTAAAAAGAATTTTTTGCGAGATGGTGTCAAACGCTTTGGCCAGATCCAGGAAGAGCGCGTTGCATTTCCTACCTTCGTCGATAATATTGGAGATGATTATTGTCAGCTTACCAATGGCATTTTCGGTACCTAAATCTGGTCAGAAACCGTATTGTCTACTTGAAATGATTTTATTATTTTCAATGTATAGGCTGAGACGGATCTTAATAATTTTTTCGATAATTTTTGATACAGAGTTTAGCAGAAATATCGGTCGGTAATTTTGTATCTAAGATTTATCACCATTTTTATGAAGCAAAGTAATATTGGAATGTTTCAAATGATTGGGGAATATTCCCGACTCGAAACTTAGATTAGAGATGTGCGCAATGGATATTGCTATGGAGGATTTTATTACTTTTAATAGATTAGTTGAAAGTTTGTCTGGTCCACAAGCATTCGATATAAGGTCGTCAATTATTTTCATGACTTCGTTTGTCGTTGTTTGAATATTATCTATCTTGTAATCAAATTTTGTAATAGTTAAATTGGCGAGATCGGTTTCAGTTTTACCAGATTTGTCAATATTTTTTTTTGCAAGTGTGGCTCCCATTGAAGTAAAATAATTATTAGTGAAATTCCCCATATTTTTCGGGTCGGAAGAATTTATGTTATTGATGTACAGAGATTTTATTTCGGACGATTTATTATTTTTTGTTTTGGTAATATTACGAAATGCTCACAAATGTTTTGAAGTGTAAATATTTTCGTAAATGATCTTTTAGTAATAATTTTTCTTTGTACATTATACTTAATTTTTGCATAAGTTCCTGTAATTTTTATAGTGAGCTTGTAATAAAATATTCTATGGACAACTTTTGGTATTTTTATGAAGTTGATTCCTTCTGTGAATCGATTTGACAAGGCCAGGGGAGATCCACTGCGTGAATTTTAATTGATTATTAGAAATGAGTTTTTTACTATTGTGTTTAAATATATATGATTGTAGTTTGACGTTGAATTCCTTCATCGCTAAGTCAGTATCGATTTGGTCAAGTACGTTTTGAGAGTTTTCTGAACTTAAGTCCTCAAGTATATTATTGTAGTCTATACGAAGGACGTATTTGATTTTACCGGTTGGGGAGGCTTCTTTTTTAGGCAGAATGCTGTAGTATGGTGGTCCGAAATTGTAGTATGAATAAGAAAGGCGTCAAAGAATAATATTTTTTTAACGGTAATATGGTCTAGGCAGAATTCACTTGTACCTTGTTCACGAGTAAGGGTGTTGATTGTCTGAATGAAGCTATTTTCGGTAAGAAGACATCAATAATCGTTGGATTGACGGTGGTATTTGGGAATCGTATTAATGTTGAGATCGCCTATCATGATTTGGCGTTCTAATTTTTTTGAGCTGTTGATGATTGAGTGAAGTGAGTTCAAAAAGGTATCGATGTTTTGGTAAGAGGGTGATCTGTAAATTGCAAAGATACATAAGTTATTATTCAGTACTCTTTTCAGGCACTTTGCTTGTGATAGTAAGACTTCATCCAATACTGCTTTGATACCGTCTATGAAGTACACAACAATTCCACTAGACTTGTTAATATTTAAGGTTGTGTGATGTTCAGAGTAATTGTGTATCACTTTGGTTTTTGTTGATCCAATATTCTGTTAAAATTATTACATCTTAAGTGTCATGGAACTGATCAAGAAATAACACAAAATCGTCGATGTTTGATAATATACTTCTAATATTTCGATGAATGATTTTTAGACTATATGAATTCCAACGATGGTTGTTTATATTGCTTGGGTCATCTATCACATTCATGTTTTACTAAATACCGGTGTCATTGCAAATATGAGATGGTAAAAAATTTATGATGTTTTTTTAAGTGTGTGTGGGGTACGGTGTGTCAGCAGATGTTTGATTGATACATGTATAATCTCAATTCGGGTATGATAATAATTCTGATTATAATTGTAGATATAAGTATAATTATGTTTGATTGATATAGGTGTATTTCTATAATTCCTATAGTTTCTATAATATAGGATTTTATGTGACTTTAAGGCTTTGAATTCTGTAAATTCATTATATATCGCTGCCACCTGTGTCTGGAGATTATTGAAGCCGAGCAGTTCCTTTTTTTACATTCCTAAATTCAACCATCAAGACATGTTGTGATTCACTCTGTCCCTGAGTTGATTCTGGTTTGGAGCTGTTGTTGGAGTTGGCCGGAGTGCCCTCATTTCCTGTTGTAGATTGCGCCGTACTGCGAGTTTCCGTCTTGCAGCCATTGCATTTACTAATAGGGCGTTCCTGTACTGACTCTCTCCAATTCCGCCGCAGGGAAAATGCAAATTCTCCTTACAGCAAGAGAACCAAAACATGGACTACGTCGTAAGGATCGGTTCCGGACACTTATGGCAGGTCATGTTGTCCATAATAAGTGTTTGTATTTTTTTCTTAAATATATATTACTTGTCTTATCATATAAGTACTCGTATTATACACAGTGAGTACTACTATATTTATTTTTGATTATATTGATAAATAAACAGTGATTGTTCTGGGATGTTTCTATCGGTAGCGCCTTCTGGTGGGCAAAATGCGCAACACCTACTAATGTTTGGTGAGTACCCACAACCGATTCACCGTTTCGAATTTTGTATGATGGAATCACTAATAAAACACGGATTTCAACACTGTTTTAGTATGTCTATTGCATCAACACAGTGGTATAATCAATACACAATATTATCTCTTGAGATTATTCACTGTGAGAAGATATTTTGTTCGATTCAGATTATCACTTAAAGTTCGATGTTTTTATTCTTTAATTCATAAAAAAAAACAGTCACGTACGTCATTTATGAGTGAAAAAATACGCTAACGCGATGCGCGATAACTGCTTTAACAACACTGACACTGAGTTAAACCGATGGGATTTTGCTTTTAAATTTCAAAAACAATTGCGTACACACAAGACACAGCTGACCTTTAAAGTAGGTAGGAGTATTCCTTGACTTCAAATAAAGTGTCTTAGTAACTTCATACAAAGTATCTACTTGTATACTCTATTGGTCACCATGAAGCAGGCAGCCGCCTAGTATGGTGATTAATGTATCTACTCCATGTAAATATCTCCATTAAATATCATGCATTTCATAAATAAATAAATATATGTAAGTACCTTAACTTTAAATACATCAAAAGATTTTGAATGACAAGCACCCGTTAGTGAAACTACTAACAAGTAGTTAATCGATAGTTTTTGTCTTGTATTTTGTAAAATTTCTTAAACATAATAATTAGTGTTATACTATTTGTTATTTTATCATAAAAAGAAAATAGTATAACATTATTATTATTATCATTATCGTTTTCTGGGAAATACATAAGAGGAAACAAATCTTTTTTTCAGTATTTGCTAAAGATTACGATTAAGAATTATCGAAGACTCGACAGAATTCAGAACTAAACTTAAAACTCATCTTTTCAGACAATCGTATCCATAAATTGAAGAAATGCACCCGTAAATTGCTTAGCTAGGCTAGTCAGTTAGTACTAACACAAAGTCATTAAATAGAAAAAGTTTAAAAATTCACGCATCGGTGCGCAAATACATCCACAGCCCGCAATACTGTAAATAACTAAAAGTGTAAAACAAAAACGTTTGTATCTATTAAAAGCTTCTTATACTTTTTGAGGTCATTTTATAAATATTTTCCAGTCCTAAAATTATAAATATTTCAATAACTTCCAACACTTCTTGTGCCACCAATTTTCTAATAAATGTAACATCAATAGAAAAGGAGGATAAAATAGCAACTGTAAAACTATCATCTCTATACTTTTATTTTCTAATAAAACTGTGTTCACCTGAAGCGACCTGCCCGGTAAGTATGTTTTTCTGTATCTCTTTGTACATAATTAGATAAAGAATAGGAAAAAATATTTGTACAGTGCCCTTAGGGTGATTTTTCACAAAAACGGCACTATACAAATCATCCAATTATTATTATTATTACCTATTATCTCACTTAAAAATTATGTTTAATAGTTAGAAGAGAAAATAATTATGCAATTTATTGCAATAACTTATTGAAGTTTATAAACCTCATTGTAATAACAACTCTTTGAAGAAGATAATTTTAACATATTTAAAATTAAAAATGAAACCCAAAAAGACACAGAAAATGAAAAGGTATTAGTCACATCTCGGAATCGAACCCAGGACCTTTGTCTTTTCGGAACAATATTCTATCAGTGAACTTGATTGCAAAATTAGATTGCAAATATATTTAGGTAGAGTCATATAAAAATATGGAAGCTAATAATATGGGAGTTAACTGAGGATAAAATTGGTAAATCTTGTATTTGCAGCATGATGTCGATAAAAATAATATAAAATCAACTGGTCTTCAATGATTAGAAAACAATTAGTGTAGCTTTTTTTTGGAATGTGAAAATTGGAAACCACAGGGGTACTAGCCTTCTTAGTTCAGTGTTTAGCTAACCGTTTTAAGTAAAACAATATTCTATGTATTACATATTATTTATTCAAACTTATAAAAGATATTTCATAATCGAAAATAATTGCCAACAATCAGAGTTCTCGTTTATTGTTGGTGATATACACATTAACATAGAAAATTCTATCCTAGACCCAATTGCCAATTAATATCTAAATGTTATATATAGCGAAGGATATCTATCTTATATAAATAACCCCACTAGATATGATCGCCATACTGAATCTTGCCTAGATCACATACTACTCAAAGCCAATACATTTTTTTTATATCAAGATCTGTTGTCTTAGAAATAGATAGAACTGATCATTTCCCCGCTTTCCATGGCAAAGTACCTTAAAAGATCATCAGAAAGCGAAAGACCAATAAGTGGGGAGAAATAAAATCAACTACCAAATACTAAAAAATTCTTCAAAAAAAGAAACTTGGAACTTAATTAGTTCTAATGACGACCCAAATCAATCATTAAATACCTTGTATGCGATATTAAATAATAATATCATGAATAGTCTAGAACTAACACCGATACCTAAAAGAAAACATAAAAAAAATTAACTAATGGATCACGGCTGGACTAATAATAATCGCAAGCCAACACAGGAACAAACTATACAAAAACTATGAGAAATACTGCACGACAAAGAGTATAGCACCCAACGGAAATTTACCAAAGTAATATATTATTTACATGAATTTTTTAAATATCCTTATAAAGAAATTTAAACAAAAACACTATATTAGATAATTACAATTAGCTGATAATAATTCTTACAATCATGGCAAGTCATAAACAAAATATCAAATAGAAAGCATAAAGTACAAACTTTCCCTGAAAAAAAATGTAACAGTAGATAAAGTAATATTAACGGATATAGGAAAAATTACAAAAAAATTTAATGATTTTTTTATAAATATTGGGTCAGATTTAATAAAAAAAATCCTTCATTTAGAAATAATACATCCAGACCTTTTCAAATGGACATTGACAATGATAATACTCTTGTTTTATATAAATTTAAATGCGTAAAAGAATCAGAAACTTGATAATCTGAACACAAATACAGCCAATGATCCAGACGAATTGAGCTGCGCTACAATCAAATCAATTAAACAACATATATCGTTACCTCTGCAACATATATTTAATGCCTTGAAAAAACACTTTCCTAAATGAGGTTAAACTCTAAAATATTGTACTAAAAGATAAATCTGGATTAATCTCTAAACTAAACAATTACAGACCAATATTGCTGATATCACAACTTGCAAACATATAAGAGAAAATAATAAAGATACAAATCCTAGAGTTTCTAGAGTCTAATGCACTTTTGTCATCAAATCAATATGGTTTTAGATCTGGTCTAAGTACAGATGATGCCTTATTTAATCTAACAAGAAATATATACAGCATATCAATCTTGAATCAAATATGAAAAGCCTAACAATTTCCTTAGACTTAAAAAAGGCGTTTGATACCGTCAATCAAAATATACTGATTAGAAAACTGAATAATATAGGAATTAAAAATAACTGTCTGTCATTATTAAAAAAAAAATCCACTTGATCACCGACAATGTACAAACATTGGTGCTACTATTAGTAAACAAGAATCTGTGAATCATGGGGTTCCTCAAGGAACAGTTATCGGCCCGTTATTGTTCATCGTTGACATTAATTATCTATGTAACATGAAAATACCAGGAAAATTTTTCTCATTTGCTGATGATACTGCAATCACAGTACATGGTAAATCCTGGAATGAAGGCACTGAAAATGCCAAAAAATGCACCTCCATTATCAATGAATGACTCAACCAAAACCTTTTTACTATGAACTGTGAAAAACTATTTACATTCCTTTCTATAATACCAAAATATAAGGTTCCAAAATAATGTTTGCAACAGTGTAACTTTTTTTTTTATACGAATACCCCACAAAAGTACCAACTGCTCCCTACCGTCTGGAGCCAGTGAGACTATGGCATCTCCAATTGTGGAATGTTGTGAGGCTGAAGGTATTGGGGAGGGGAAGGATAAGGGAAAAGGAAGGTGGGGAAACACCTGGCTATCCAGATCTGGTCACCAAACACAGCTAAAAGTCATTTCAAGCGACGTTTCAATTCTGAATGGTGGTCTTTCACCAGGGCGATACTGAGAGTATCTTCCACTCTAGAACATGCGCAAATATCTCATAAATATATCGCAAATATCTCATCGAATATATCATGTTATTTTTTAATGAATTAATTGTGAAACAGCACTAATTAATTAAATAAAATTTACTTGCGCACGCCGGGATTTGAACCCGCGATCTTCGGATTCGTAGTCTTACCCCTTGACCTTACCCTCAAATTGTACAAAAATGAGTTCAGTGAATACAGTTAAATATTTCGGAATTATAGTAGATAGCCAACTCAAGTGGACATATCATGTAGAAAATCGCGTTAGTAAATTAAAGTATTTAACTTACATATTTAAACGTTTGAATAACATAGTTGATATCAAAATAGTGAAAATGGAATACCATGCACTGGTGCAATCATTAGTACTTTATGGAATAATCGGAGTGGGGGGAATTTATAATACTCACCATAAACCACTTGAAACATCTCAAAAATTAATACTAAAAATAATGTTACATAAAGAAAGTACCTTACCCTCCATACAATTATTCCACGAGGCTGAAGTGTTAGATATAAGATAAATTTATTGTCTACAGTGCCTAAAATATATATTTTCAAGATAAAAAATATTTTCAAAAAACGCAAATCGCTCTAGTAACAGAATAAATAACGCACTTGACGTACCTTTGTGTAAAACTAGGCTTGCGCAGAGACATCCTTTTTTATTGCTCCTAAAATTTATAATTTTCAATGTTTTTCGTACCTTATTTGTGTGAAAATATGTATTAAAAAAATAAATTTAATGAATAAAAATTAAAACTTTATATATTTAATATAAAATTCTTTCACGGCTGTGTCAACTAGAAGAAGATTGAAAAAGATTAATGTTGGAAAATTAACTTAGTTATTATAAAAGGTACTTAATAAAGTAATAGGCTCCAAGTCAACAATCCTGACTAAAAATGTACTCGTATATGTAAAGTTAAACCAGAGTTATAAAACTTAATTAATGATGATCACACAAATCCTTGTAGAAATCGCAGTACTAAATCACTCGTTCGGATCCATGGACCAGGTTCCTGTAGCAATGCTCACCGAAGACTGAGGTGGCCGTCTCTCTCCGCTATTTGTCAATGACTCTTCCTTATTTATTTCGAATATATCTGTACACACTGAAATTTTGAGGTCGCCTGTCCTTAGCACAGTAACTGGGGTGATGAGTAGTTTTAATGGATTACAAGTTGGTAAAAAATAATGTTATCAATAAGTGTGGAATAATATTGACGGAAAGGATACTAATGAAATGAAGGATAAAAAAAATTATGAAAGAAAAGAAGTGTGTAGATCAAATTTTCTTCCTGCGCCTGATAACAAATTTTTTTCTTAGCGAAAAACAGAAACTTTTCATTGTTTTTCTCGGTCTACAAAAAGCATTGGACCAAGTGAACACAAAACGCTATATGCAGCAGATCCGTAAACTGTATTCACTCCAGTAGAGTATAATGGTGTTTCATTCATATAGTAGACATAATAGATAAACAAAATAATTGTACATGAAATGCGAATTTAAAATAGCAAAATACTATTAATATTTGAGCAACCGCGACATAACACCGCGATAACCAGGTTTGGCAGGAGCGACACGTGAAGATGTGCATAACCCCCCTCCCCCGCCATTCTCCAATCGCAGGATGGCAATTTGATTTCCATATTCCCTTAAGCGATGCAAGATTTGCCTCTTATAGATGTACAAATCGATGTCAATCTTACTGAGAATTTGTATTCGGATGTCAGAATTTCAGAATATTTGCAATTTAAATGGAAGATGACATTGCACGTGTACCAAAAAAAAAAACAAAACAAATTCTGTTTCCTCCTATTAGACGCTATTACTTGAAAGATTTTGAAATAACAATTAAATATACCTAGGCGAACAATCTTACAGTACAGATATAAGATCTATAAATAGAGATACATTCAAATAAAAGGAGTGACGATTTAATTAGTTGAATTTTCGTAAAATTCAACACACCACAAAAAGGTGAAATTGCGTATTTTAAAAGATTGTTATATTATATATATTATTTTTTATTTTACAATTATTCTTCGAAACATCCATAGTTCGAATAGTGTTTTGATATTTCGGTTATTGCAATATTAAAATTGTTTATTTATTCAGGTAAAAATAATAAACATGATAATAATAATTGTTTATTCCAGTATTTAGGGAGGATTGTGCAGTCCCACACATCTCATACAAAATATGCAAGCAATAGTTATGAAAATAAACAAAATATGTGCAAAGGTTAAATAATAAGATAGGTGAATGATACATGATACATAAAAAAAATAAG
>JAHDVE020006475.1:0-118705 GCA_022606495.2 Halesus radiatus | reverse complement strand
ACCTTCTTCTCACTGCCATCTCGTGGTTTTATGTTGCAACGAGTTTTATGAATCAAAATTATTGGATTATAATTCACTGTAATCAAACTCTCCACAAGTCGATAGATGTCGCTCCCTTAAGCTTTTCTAGCATGAAAGTTATGCATATAAAAGAAAATATTTTCCAGGGTTCTATTAAAAGAAAATGATGATGGTTAGACCATTACAGCCTTAAGGCGATGCGATGGGAAGTAAAGCAAAATCGTGTGTTTTCGGTTTGAGAATTTGATAGCCTAGAAATATCATAGACCATTTAATTAAATAATGCAAGTAGAACACACCTTGGCCTTTCGTACAACCTTCCAATTTTTTGGTGTGTCTTTGTAAACCTAGAAAAAGTATCAGACCTAAAAAAAATGTTTAAATCGCAAAACCTCCTACTCAAGAACCCTTTCTCTGGTATTGTTAATTGTGGAAAATTAAGTATTTTTTAGAATATGACTGTAAAACATTTTAATATTTATGCCTGAGCCTTACAAATTAAAATAAAACACCCGTTTCGGTGACGTTTTTTTGCGTAAATCAAAACATGCGGCCGATGTTAAGCGGGAATTTCGACATGGTCACCACCTGCATAAGGATCGCGTGATTTCGTTGGAATTTTAGCAAGTGGATCTCTTTAAATGTTCGGGATGGATGTCTCGCAGTCTGTAGCCCACTTTCCTCGGCCAGTGCCAGAAGTGGAGGCAAGCCAAAAAGGTCGACGTAATTAGAGATGAGAATTTTAATTGAACCAATTTGCATGGCATTACCCCGTTCTACAACTGTTTGCGATATTGCTAGTTTGTTCTGTTTTAGAACAATTAGATTCAGCTATGGTGAAAAAAAATTGTTTTTGTTTTATATCTAAAAACAATATTATTGTTTTAAGGATAACGCATATCTAATTATTGAACGAATAAAGAACGATCCTTTAACCAGGTGCAATTAAATTTAGATTGAAATAATTATTTTTATGATGATGGTGACGGTTAAAAAAGGGATAGTATTTAGAAGATATTACATTAATGATAATATTATTGTTGTTTTTTAATGTTTTTTTTAATGACTATAGATGTTATTTTGACATATTAGTATTTACTACGTGCTAGTAAGTATCACATAATCAGTAATTTGGATCTAGCTCATGATGGCTTAGTTACATAACATACTAACTGATGTGTACCCGGGCTTACTAGGATTTTTTTTTTTAATAAATTATGTAGTTGTGAATTCTTGCTTGTCGTTTGGGTGCCATAATTGAATGACAGCGAAAGTAATGCCTTGTGGCTACAATTACAAACGTGACTCTCTAAAACAAAGAAACAATTATTAAAAAAATTTATTTTATTAAAAATATTTATTTTTTCAAAATATCTAAATAATAAAGTTCTTAAGTAGGTACCTACTTGTGTTTTCCATTTTGAAAATATTCTACCCAAACACACCTTCTTCTTTTGAATATTTTATCTTTGACTAACCAGAGTGGTATATCTATGGGATAACTTAAATAAAACATTTCGGATTTTCATACTCATTTTAAAACGTTATATCAACAGTTTTGGATATTGGATTTCATTCAAACTACTCTCTAAACCTTTCCGGAACTAATAAGAACAAACTGCGCTATTTCAGCAAAACCGGTCATGTAATTTTAGAGAAAATCAAGGACAGACAGACAAACATTCATTTTTACAATTCTCTTCCATATACCATATACTTCTCCTGGTTTGTTAGAGACTGGTGGGCATGATTTTTTTTTTAAATAATAATTTAAGATATACAATAAAAATACAGAAAAAAATTGTATTACTTAAATCGCTCCTATATTTATGAATAAATGTTTACTTCTGCTTTTGTAATAATTTTTTTTGTTATATTGTGTTTAGACCAGGAGTTCCAATACTCATGCTTACAGGGATCTACCTCCAATTATTAGGAGTCAAGTGAGCCACTACTCATCGCAGCTTGACGCACTTATCTTTGTAGGGATATAAAGGTGGAACTAACGAACGAATGAACTATGCTTTTAAAAGTAAACAGTACAATATACGATTCGTATTCACATATTTATATCAATTTAATGATACAAGGGTAAAGATACAAATCAGTTATGTATAATATTTATAACAGAAGGACTGCAAAGAGTACAAGTGTTATCGATAGTCGCATAGAACATGTTTTAAAAATCTTTTTCGAACTCATTAAATAATCAATATATTTATATTAAAATTTAAGTAGACACCTACGTAGGAAAATCATGATTTCAAATAATACGTAATTAAACTTTTTAATTACGTATTATTTGAAATATGTATTTTCAAATAAAAATTTATCAGGTACCCTGTTTTGTAATCTATGAAACGGGTACATTATAATAAATCTTTGGGAATAGAAAAAAATTAAGGCGGCCGATTCAAAACAATAAAAAAACAGAGCAAAAATTTTTTTTTTTTTAAATCAAAAGAATCTGACTAAATACTATTATTTTGTTTAAGAAGTTTTCTTGGAAAAATATTTATATTTAGTTTGATAGTAACGCATGACGGTTTAAAATTTATTTCATTACCACTTCAAAACCTAGTTCACAAATCAAATACATTTTTTTAAATATTCGACGAAACAGTTTATTCCGTCAGAGTTTTAAAGTAATATAAAATTTAAACAATCGGAAGGTATATAATTTTCCTATTTATCTTAAATAGTAAAATTATGATAATTGATATCCATTTTCTATTATTTGATTTTCATTACTTTTAAAGATTTGAAACCCCTCGCGATTGAACGTTTGGGAGTTGGGCACCCCTGGTTATAATAATTTCATTAAATCGTTAACAGTTTGTTTGACGATTTTCCCTGATATATTTGTGTAGTGGTGATGTGCAAATTAAATACTTTATCTAACACGACTTGATATGACGTAGAAGTTATTGATCACTAACTAGTATCTACAAATGTGCACTGAGACTATTACATATTATATTCCTCCAAACTTAATACGAACATTAGTTGAATTTTAAAGAAATTTTATTACTAACAAACCATAAAGATATCATAGAAATTCGTAGCAAAATTAAAAAATAATATTTATACCCCATGTTCATGAAGAATCGAGTGAGAATAAACACGAAACATTCTGTTCCGCTGAACGAAATTTAAATCTTTAAAAATACTCCACATTACGAATTCACGCCTACGAGCATATTAACTACAATTGATTATTGAGTGTGGTTAGAATACTTCTTAACAAATTATACATATTATTAACATATTACGAGTATGTTGGCTTCGTCTTCACATTTCAGAAAGCTGTTAAATATTGATTGCAAACTTTTTTAAATAAAATAATAGGAATAACTTTGTTTTCACAACTTTTTTCAATAAACAAATATTTAAGTAACAATTATTTTTATAAACAATAATTATTAGCCTGAAACACTCATCCAAATTGAAAAAAAACCTTTCTGAGCAAAGATAAATGTCGCCGACAGGACTCGAACCTGCACCCTTCTGATGTCCGGTCAGATGCTCTACTGTTGAGCTACGTCGGCTTATCGCAAACCCGCCAAGTTAATCAATATATACTAGTGCTCCATTCAATAATTACTGTTTTTATTATATTTTCACCTGTAAACAACCAACTTTATTAGTATGAGAGAGGCTTGTAACGGCTAAATCCCTCAAATAGATGGCATCGAGACAAATTATGTCTACATTTTATTGGTGAAAATTGCTTTTGACTTGTCAAATATTTTATTAATTGATAAACTAAAGTTCTTAAAAACTTAAGACAAGATTTTTGTGCATAGCGCAAAGGGTAACAATTATTATTTTTATAAACAATAATTATTAGCCTGAAATACTCATCCAAATTGAAAAAAAAAAAAAAACCTTTCCGAGCAAAGATAAATGCCGCCGACAGGACTCGAACCTGAAAGGTTTTTTTCAATTTGGATGAGTGTTTCAGGCTAATAATTATTGTTTATAAAAATAAATATTTAAGTATTTAAAGCATTGAATAATACTTTTTAGAATTTTACATCCACAACTATCTTCCATGAAGTCGCTTTCAAAGATAAGCGAGCTTCTAATGCAAATAAAGATTATTCTACCGTTACGTCTATGACAAGTAGACAATCAGTGGTGTCAACGATCCACTCTCCAAAGCTGCGAAGGACAGCTCAGCATAACATTTCATTTTACATTTCATTAAAAAAACAACAGAAATTCACTAGAAAATTTATGAAACGGAAACTTTTTTCCAGTATCCAACTAGTTTCAAACAAAAAAGTTACTTCATGTAAAAAATATCTCTGATATTTGGAAATAGTTTTGAAAAAACAATGTGACGGAAAATCTTTTACGTAAAAAAGGGAACGTCCATTTTTTTAATAATACTCGTAGAGGAAGATGGCTCAGATGGCTGCACTCTGTGGAACCAGGAAATGTCTCTCAGCACCCAATATCCTCAGTGAAAATCATTAAAAAGGCTAAGTTACTATCAAAGAAATCGGGTCAGAAATGGGAGATAGCACAAATGAAATCAGTTTTTATTTTCAATCAGTTGGTTTAAAACAGCATTGAAGATATTTTCGACCACATTTTTCATCTTAAATTCAACAAATTCTCGTTAAGATCAACCATCGCTGAGTTCACTAAAATAACAGGATTTCCAGATTCACCTCTCGCACATTGAATAATTTAATATTTTGATCGGCATTCCGGGTTTCCATGACAACATCCCGAAAGTAAACCGATGTTTGTGAACTTCCTTCGTCATGTCTCTGGGGTTATCGAATAAATTGATTTTCATGTTTTGTCGAGAGGCCATCGTAGGAGAATCCCCTCTCATGATTTTACCCAAAAATGCGGATCTTGTAGAACTAAATCGATTTGGTGAAATTGTTTTAGTGCCTCTGAGAAAACACGAGTTGTTTGTAAAAGGAAATTGATGAACGATATTATTATTTCATGAAAACAATTTAGAATTGAAAACAATCACAGGTAACGTAATGGACATATTTTGTAACGTATTCATTCGGACATGCGATCCTTCGATTTGTTTTTTTTTTTCCGGTAGAAGCGAAGAACTAATGAACCAATCTCCATAATTCATTCAAATTTATGATAAAAAGATTGATAGTGTTAATTATTTACGATTTATTTTATTTTATTTGTGTTTGGTCCAACATAGATTGACAGACAGACTTTTTTTATTAATTAAAACAAGCGTTTTCTTTTGAACCACTATTTTATTTTTAAATTGTTAAAATTGCCATGGTTTTTCAGAATTCGCCAACCATCTAATGGAAAAAGATCATACTATTGTATGAAGCTATCACTTTGTGGTTATCCATTATAAGCAAATGAAGAACTCAAACTTTATTTTAACCCCATTTATTTTACACGCCTGCCGGTTTCGAAACAACCGTCCCATCATCAGGGCAAATTGTATACAGAATACACTTTGCCCTGACGATGGAATGGTTATTCCGAAACCGGTAGGCATGTAAATAAATGTGGTTAAAACGAAGTTTGAGTGTTTCATTTGATAATTGATTAAAAAGATAATACCTACCCTATGATCATAGCACCGGCGCTAATATTTTACACAAAAATGATTTTAGCATTATATTAGATAATTTAGAAGTATTAGAAATAACTAAATCTATTAAAATTGATATTCTTAATAATCAACTTAATTTGTCTTACAGTCCCATTTTAGATACTTTTTCCGTTAATTCAAAATTTCCCAGTTCTCCTTAATCCCTCTTTTGACGTTTTGTCTTTAATTTTTTTTTTTTTTTTAATTTATGTTTTGTCCCATTCTGTTACATATAAGCATATCTCTGTCTCATTGTTCGATTGTTTCATTTTATATTTTGTCCCATTCTGTTACATATAAGCATATCTCTCCCTCTCTCATTGTTCCATTGTTTCGTTTTATATTTTGTCCCATTCTGTTACATATAAGCATATGTCTGTCTCATTGTTCCATTGTTTCGTTTTATATTTTGTCCCATTCTGTTACACATAAGCATATGTCTGTCTCATTGTTCCATTGTTTCGTTTTATATTTTGTCCCATTCTGTTACATATAAGCATATATCTGTCTCATTGTTCCATTGTTTCGTTTTATATTTTGTCCCATTCCGTTACATATACGCATATCTCTGTCTCATTGTTCCATTGTTTCGTTTTATATTTTGTCTTCTTCCTTTTATATATCTTAACTATATATATGCTCACTCTATATATTTTTATGCAGTTTTATGTTTTGCCCTGATGAATCGTGAGATAAGCGAAACCAGTAGGTGTTAATTTTTTAAATTAATGATTTAAAGCAAAGTGTTCGTTTAATTTAATAAGTGTTTCAAACCACAAAGTAATTACTTCCTGCGAAAATAAGCTTTGTTTAATAATGTGGTAAAAACTAATTTTATATGAAGTTTACCATTTAAAGTGTTGATACCTAAATCTACATATAATAGACGTGTGGGTCTCGTTTAAGTTATTTTTAAATATTTTAACATTTTCTTTTTAAATGTCCCTAATCATACTAGTATGTCAATATTTGGATCATTTTCCCCAGAATACGAAAACCAATGTCTTGAATTTAACGCAAAACCTATCTACAAACTAGATTCAAATTTCACGAAGCAGAAAATTTACTCTATCTTTTGAAGAACCGAACTCGGTAGATCCAATATGATTTCGATATCGAACTTTTAAGATTTAAAAGCTATTTCTTCTATAAAACCTTCACCATTCTGTCATGAATCATGAATATCACTCTTTTACGGATTCACGGTAAAGATAAAACGTAATATTTTTCCAGATTTATCTACCGCGGTATAAAATACAGGGTGGCTCAAATGGAAAACGTTTTTAAAAGACGATTACCGAAACGGGAAATCAGCAATCTTTGATTCGTAAGTTTCATTCATCGGATAAATTAAGCGTGACGACCATGCGACTAACGTTTTGTATGAAAAAGACGCCATGAGAGAGGGAGAAAAGGGGGATTTAAAAGAGTCTGAACGTTTGTCCAATGTTCTTACAGAAGATATGAAAGATAGAAAAGATACAAAAGATATGAAAGATATGCGACAAAGAAAAGCCAGTAATCCACGAGCCGGAGTGCTCTCATTGCTTTTCTACCACTGTATCGAGGATGTCAGGAAACTATTTTTAAAACATACTGCACTTCCGTATACACACCTGAGCTGTGGACACAATACCCAGTAGCACAATGGGACAAGCTAGAGGTATGCTACAATAATGTCTACAGGCACTTCTGCAGCTTACAAGGTTCTGTAGTGCTTCTTAAATGTTCACCGAGGAGAGGGTACACTCATTCACCGCCTTGCTTTACCACCGTCAAGCCAGCTTCTGGGCAGGACACGAAATTAAAACAACGTCATTGTCGTGGCTGCATCTGCGTGGCTCAACTCTCATTTCAATGAGCGATGGATGCAGGTGATGCGGCGACCATGCTGATTATTATTGATGACTTTTTTAATACCATGTAATATTGCAGATCCGGCTGGAATAAAATAACATTAAAACAAAAAAATAATAATGTGTCTTCTCCATCACCTGTTACTCGAGATAATTCATGGAAGGTCTCCGTTGTTGAGTGATTACGATCCTTAAGTCTACGAATCCGGAGGTCGTGTGTTCAAATCCCGGCGTGCGCAAGTAAATTTTATTTGATCGAATTGTGTTATTGCACAATTTATTCATTTAAAACAATATGTAGTAAATTTCCGGCACGTTCCAGAGTGATAGATACTGTCAGTATCGCCCTGGTGAATGGCGACCATTCTGAATCAAAACTTTGCTTAATATGGCTTTGGCAGTGTTTTGTGACCTGATCTGAATAGCCAAGTACTTCCCAACCTTCTTCTCACCCATCTTCTTCCCCTCCTCAATACCTAAGCTTCACAATAGTAATAATAATAAAAATATCTTTATTGTAATTAATTTTAACTATAACTAAAAGACATGTTTAATATAATAATGTAAGTGTACAGTGGTTTATAAAGTAAAATAGAAAATAATAAAATAACAGTTATAGTTGAAGTTTCACATAACCCGCCTCACTAGGCTAGCCTGTGTTGAGGCAGTAATTTTGCAAATTATTTTATAGTTTTCAAATACCTATGAATATATACTCATATTAAGATGCTAATAATAATTACATATCCCAATTGGGGATGCCATAGTCTCACTGGCTCCAAACGCTTGGGAGCAGCTGGGACTCTTGTGTGGTAGAATTTTTTTTTTTTTTTTAATAATCTGTATGTTATTCCGTTAACCCAATTCATACTATAATTAATAGATAAATAGATAGATATGCATAGATAGATATATAGTTTATTTACATTAATAATCTATAATATTTTGACATTATGTACACTATATTTTTAACATTAGTAAGTTTTACAAAAAATGTTACGTATTCTGAATTAATAAATAAAGTTTTTTCGAAGGAAGCAAACACTTTGGGGTGTGTAGACACAAGTTGTAAAATACCACTTTTATTATTAAAACCAGGTCGCTTCGTCAGGGCTTATTATTAACTGTTAATAATAACGTTAATAATTAACGGTTAATAATAAGCCCTGACGAAGCTTCGGTGAAGCGAAACCTGGTTGGCGACGGTTATTAATTCAATAAAAGTGGTGTTTTACAAATTGTGTTTTTCATTTAATAAATAAAGTTGTTCCCCACATGCTACGCTAGCTTGGGCCGTGTTCGAGCGAGTAGTTCATTTCGTTTTGTGGTAACATAAAATAATCTTTTTTGTGAACATGTGCGTACTACACCTTACATTGTTTAATATTGAAAAAATCTCAATTAAGAGATGCATGTACAAAAAAAAAAATTATAATAAAAATAGTCAAATATAAAAATACTCATCACAGTCCAACAAATATTGAAATAATACAGAAATGTTAAACAAAACAACGCAGGAATAAATAATTTGAGATATATTTACGGATAAATTAAATTTACGCGACAGTATGCATGATATTTTCAGCAAACCGAAAGTTACTCATTCAGAGGAACGGCCTGTTTCATGCAAAACTGAATTTTGGATTTGTGACCAAAATTCTTACCCAAAGCGAATGGTATTTTTTTATTCAAAAGGTATAGCGAATATCTAGTATGGATTAGAAGTACTTTATTTTATTTTTGTTTTAAATTATGAAATATAAGCGATTAAATAAATCGATTTTTCACGATTTTGGAGACAAGTATGGCAATTATTTGGGGGCTAATCGTGATAAAAAAATATATATTTCCCGTCTACTGTGGAAACATAATTAATTACATTAAAAAATAATAATAAAAAGTGTTAAAATTAGATAGTTGGGCTTTAATTTAAATTAACATTGTTGGGCTTTAATTTAAATTAAAAAGTACTAATTTAAACATTAAAGAAGATAATATTAACATAACCTAGATGAAACATGACACGGAAAAAAAAACAACAGTTAATAAAAAGATGTCAGTCGCATCTGGGACTCAAACCTAATCCTTTTTAATGATTATTTTAAACTTCAATTAAATAAGTAAAAATTTTAAAGAAAAGAAAACGACTTGTATACTTTGGAACACAAATTTGAAGTACATTATTTAAAATATCGACCCGAAAAAAGTTTTTTTAAGACTTATTTTTTTATTTTTATTTTATGTGATCGTATTTACAAAGCAAATATGACAGTAATTTATTTTTTCAAGATTAACCCACAAACAGTTTTCCTTGATGGCCTTTATTTCAAATTTTAAACAATAATAAATTAAATACTTCTAATCCTTACTAGATATTTACTATACCTTAATTTTTTTTAATATCACATAGTGTGGGTAAGTATCTTGGCCTCAAATCCAAAAATTAGTTTTGTATGAAACAAGCCACGCAGCCGTTCCCCTTAAAATGTCTTTTTTTTTAAATAAAGTATTGAATACGTTTCATGTAGAGGTTATTTTTAGTTGGGGGTGTAACCTATTATATATAGTGCACTTGAGGTGAACCTTCACAAAACTGCGCTTTATAAATTAACTCTTATTATTATTATTATGTGAAGGGACTAAGGAAAATATGTGATCTTTGTCTGAATGCAGTACGAGTGGAGGGTACTTGCAGAAGACCCACTGTCGCGTTTATGGTAATGCGTCCGTGGAACACAGATTTGTTACGGTTGTTTCGTTCTCTATAGTATTTTAATAAACAGTAAGTTAATAATTGATGAACCGAGAAGGTAATGTAATGAAGAAATTAAACGGACATTTAATTAAAGTATAAGGGGGTGCCACTTTCAAAATTCATAAAAGCGTTTACTTTATTCCAGAACGGGCAAACTCCACTACCCAACTGATGTCTGTGGACCCTTATTCGAAGAGGAACTGGAATTCTGGGGTCTAGACGCCAACCAGGTAGAACCTTGCTGCTGGATGACCTATACGCAGGTTAGTAGAAAATAATTCGCTCGATTTCTCCGAGAATTAATTTTTTTCCTGAGGTAGCAGCAACTACTAATAATCGGAACTTCTTGAGAAAATAAGAGCAGGTAGATAGTGTTTTATTGTATAAAGAAACAGTACCTACTTTAATGTCAATATTAATTTAATGCGTAGTATAAAAACATATTATATTTAAATTTGAGATGAAAGTATTTTTGTTTTAACACCGCTTTATTCGATACATGAACCAACCGGTTTCGGCTCTTCCTGAACCTTCTTCGGGGTTGAATAAATGCATACTAAATTAAAACAGAATTACAATACTCAACTAAAACATAGAATGACCACATCAACTTTGTTAGTGGTTAAGTAAGAGATGGGAGGTAGAGTGGGAGTACGGCAGCGAAAAGAGAACATGTTTAATATTTATTCATCGAAGAAGATAATTTTAATTTTTTATAAGAATACCACACAAGAGTCCCAACTGCTCCCAACCGTCTGGAGCCAGTGAGACTATGGCATTCCCAATTGGGGAATGTTGTGAGGCTGAAGATATTAGGGAGGGGAAGGAGAAGGGGAAGAGGGAGGTGGGGAAATACCTAGCTATCCAGATCTGGTCACCTAAAAGCCATTTCAAGCAACGTTTCAATTCTGAATGGTGGTCTTTCACCAGGGCGATACTGAGAGTATCTTCCACTCTTCCGGGCTACTCGATAAATCTTATTTATTATTAAGTAAGATGATTTTATTCTCTTTTAAAGATTGATATATTTCAGGGGCTGCTAAATTATTTACCTATCCCATTTTTATGGAGTACATCTATTCCAGAAGATTTCTGGGAGAAGTGATTTGTATCAATTAGATGCAAAGCGAATTTAGAATAACCTACTCCATTCAGGCACCTCATATGTTCAGTCACCCTTGTGTTAACATTTCTTGTAGTTTTAACTACATAAAATGCTGGGCAATCGTTGCATCTAAGCTTGTAAATACCTGAATCCCTTAAGTTATCTTCTTGTTTGTATTAAAAGCGGCTTTAATTTTTGAAAACTTATTTATATATAAAATTCTACGCCAGCCATGGGGTTGATTATTTTGAATTACTTTAGTATTGGATACACTGTTATAAAGGATTTTTTTTTGTAGGTGTGAGTTTTAATTTTTTAAATTAAGGTATGGTAATATCCGTTATTTTTTCCCATTGATTTGATTGTACAGATTTCTTCGGTAATGTTCATTTTAAATAGAAGAATGGTGACAATTCGATCATCGAGTGGAAAGCCGAATGTTTGTCGGAAAAGGGGTGGTTTGAACTACTGTTGGTTTGTTTAACCGGTTGGTTTGTGTATCTAATAAAGTGGTGTAGAAACAAAAATATTTTTGTCTCAAATTTAATTATGTATTACCACAAAGCGATTGCTTCATCTCCAAGTTTGTATTATATTTAGTTGAATAGATTTAACATCTAAAATTATCATTATGGTGGGCTTAATTTTAAATTAAAACGTTAAATTTACGTTGGAACACAAATTTCTCGTACGTAATTTAAAATATCGACCCGAAAAGGTGTTTTGATTTTTTTTTTAATTTATGTAATCATATTTACAAAGCGAATATGACAATTTACAAAAATATATGTAACATTAACCCACAAATAATTTCCAAAGTTGCCTCTAAAATCATGAAAACTCGATTTCTTCAATGGTCTACATTTCATAATTTAAAACAAAAACAAATAAAATACTTCTAATTCGTACTAAATATTTACTAAACGTTTAATTTTTAAAAAAGATCATTCAGTTTGAGTGGGTATTTTGGAATCAAATCCAAAATTAAGCTTTATATGAAACAGGTCACGTAGCCATTCCTCTTAACATGATATCGTAAAATTTTGTAAATTGATGGAGATTTTCTTTAGCTTTTTAATGAAACGGTTAAGCCGTTGTTTAAAATCACTTATCTCGGAAGCTTCTGAGAGGGGCTACATAAGCTCTTTGGGTAGGCAGTGCGAAAAGGCTAAATAGCTTTTATCTCGTTATTTACACCTCTGCCTTTGTATGTCTTCGTCAGGCTTCCATTAGTTGGGTTGTTTATTTTTTTAAGAGAATCCCATAGTCCCCAACTATATAGAGCCAGTGAGTCTACTGTAATGGGTGATGTTTTTGGAAGGAAGGAAATTTGAAATTGATGGATAAAATTTGAAGGTGGGAATAAGATTGGAAAATGTTTGATGATTATAGTCCGGAGGGTAGGACGCCGGGCAAGCAGTTGAATGACTCCAATGGTCAAAGCGGGTACTGACTTACCCCCTTTTCAGAACAAGTTGTTGTTTTCTTTATGTATTTTAATTTTAAATATTTACAAATTATATTATTATAACGCATGTTGAAAAGGTGTGTTTCTGTACTTATACATTTAACTTTATTGAACAAAATGTTTAAGTTTCAATTATCTTTTAACAAACTAAACCAATCAAGCTGTTTTAAGCAACATTGTAATAATTGAAATATCAAATTTTTCACTATTTATTGAATTTACTTATGATTTCACTATTATTTGGGTCTCACAATGTTTTTTTACCAACTTGGATTTAGAATCTTATTTAAACAGAGATTCATATCGCTTTCTACGAACCTCCTCGTGGTTTGGCTGTTTTTGGAAAAATAATAAAAAAATCTGCATTAGCGGTATTTAAGTAATTCTCGATATATCGTGCTTTTCTGATCATTTAAAAATGCCGAAAATTGTAAAAAATCATAAGGTTAATCGTCGTTGGACACATGATATATTACAGTTATTAATATGCATTCTTCAAATTAACAAATGACAAATAATGTATTATTGGGATCGCGCATTTTACATAAATTTATATGATACACATTTCTCGAAATCAATCGAAGATTTGGGTTCCTTTAAAAAAAACTTGCCCCTCACCGGTTACAGAACCACTGGATGCATTGATGTTACTTAGTTTTAAGTTCAAACAACATATTTCTTAGCTTTGACAAATGAACTAGTACAAATTCAAAGGTTTTGTTCTCTGTCCGAGTTACCACCGCACATAAGAAACCTGCTTTTCCCTGAGTTAGTTCTAAAAAAACTCACTGTAGGAGGGCCAACGTTCCAAGAATGGGGTGACTTTTTCTCATAAATCCAGTTCGACATTCTCTGTTCTGGAACATTGTTATTGGTCTTTGTTGTATCCTATTGGATAATTTACTGACCAGCTTTGGTTGAACAGAATTTATTGACTGTTATCGGCTGTAGGCTCCTGTTAAATTTTAAAATAAATTAAACGAGAGTAAATGGTTTTGTTTCATTCATACGAGTATGTTGGACGTATTATGTAAAGAATTTAAAAAATAGACATTCGTCATGTATATCTAGCAAATGCATTCGGAAATGGATTGCGCTATTCGCGTGAATTTTAACAAACGTGACGCTATTATATCACTTTCTGATCACTCAAAATATTATCATTTCTTGATTTGTATTGATTTCATTTCATTTTTAACTGGATTTTTTCATTGTAATGCAATTTATCGTAAACATTTTTATGAAAACAATTTTTTTAACATAATCATTTATTCAAGAAAAAAATTAATAGTTGATGCAGAGAAAATTTTAATTTTTATTGTAAATGTGTGATTCTATAATATCTTCGAACTATGAATAATGATTTTGTGGCATCATTATTAACATAAAAAATAAAATAACTTTGTCTAAACCACTGTAAATATCTAAATGTTTCAAAAGCAAAGCTTCCATCATCAGTCGGTATTGTCTGTCCTAAGTGAACAGTGGTTTAAACAAGGTTACAGATCGTAATTTCTTCAAATGATTGGTATTCACTTTGTGGCGTCATTATTAATATATATACATATATTTTTAATACTTTGCATTCACTACTTTATTAATATATACAGATATCTAGATGATTCAATAATTTTTATTATGCAAAGTTAAAAGTTTTTCTTATTTATTGTGTTATTTTGAGTCTATATTCTTTATACAAAGATGCATGCATCAGCTATTTGACTTGTCGACATGTCTTGCTATATATTCAGTATAGTTTGAATGCAGTTCGTCTACAGTAATGATTTTCAACAAAAATCATACTATTAAATTCAGTATATTTGAAAACATATATAAGTTTTTTTTGCATATACGAGTATATCTGTCACAAAATATCTCGTCGAGTGACTTTGAGTTTAAAATGAATAAATAAAGGAAATTCGCAACTACGTAACTGCTCTCTTTTCCACTAACAACCCATTTTCAGCAAAAAACAGAACATAATTATAACATGTAATATTTACACAGCGCCCTTGAGGTGATTTTTCACAAAATCGATGCTATACAAATTATCCAATTATTATTATTTACAAACAAATTCTTAGAAATTATTGATCATAAAAAATTCATGTGGGTAGGCACCAATTTAAAATTTCTGATTTAGGCATAAGACAATCCCGTAAAAATTCCGTTCAATACTCCCACCCAATAAACTTTAACCCTTCAAAGGAAACCTTTTCTTTAAGGACACATCTCATGTCCTTGGAAAGTCAATAAGAGACCCTGTTCCAAGTTTGAATTGTCGGGACAAAGGTGTTTCCCGCCATATTGGGGAAGTTTGTCAAGCGTGGCCATTGAGAGAGTTCCGAAGAAGTTTGGAGTGTCTCCCTTTGGTTTTATTGTATCATGTCGTGTCTGGCATTGTGGCAATCAACAGTGTTCAGTCTTCAACTGCTCAATGGCCCAATGGAGGCCGTTTTTAGACAACAGCCGTAAGTGAAGTCAATTGGCGACCCGTGTTAAGTTCCAGTGTTATTTCTGTAATATCGGAAGCAATTTGACGGGATTAAGATCAAATTGTCAGCAGAGTCAAGATATTAGGTACTAATAAAGACAATAATTGGGTAATCAACACGTAGCACATTCTTTGAAGTCAAGTATATGACACTTGTTGTATACAAACATTTATTTTATCCACGCTACGCTGCGTGTATGAAAGAGTTTTATTTTTATTTTGCAATCACTTCTTTCAAATATTACTAAAGTCCCGTTAAACTGCTAGGTAGCGTTTTATCAACGAGTTCTTAATAAAATATTTAGATATTTACATGTATATTGCATTGTTATTTTGGTCTGAGTTTTTTTATTGTTTTTATTGCATTTTTTTTGTATTCAAATGCCATATATTACAATAAAGTCTCTTTAAACTGCTAGATAGCATTTTATCAACGGGTTCTTAATAACTTTAAAAAAAAGTATGGAGTACATTATGCATTGTTTTCCCAGGAGTTAAGAAAGTCGTTGATCTATGTTGTTTTTAAATTTAGGTTAGGCGCAATATATATCATGTATCGTGAGCATACAACGAAAAGTGGCCAAGCCAATTATTTATTGACAGATTGAGTTTGAGAGTTTTTGCATGAATGCAAGTTACGATATTTTATTTATTTAAAGTTAAATTTGTTTCATAGACATACTTGAAAAAATCGTGACCTGCGAAACTGTGAGTTAGTGTCTATACGAAACTGTGAGTTAGTGTCTATACGAAACTGTGAGTTAGTGTCTATACGAAACTGTGAGTTAGTGTCTATACAAAAAATGTCGGTCTTAGTTTGCCAACGAACAGGAATTTTGACTTGGTTACTTTTTGTCATGTGCTCACGATGTTATATACCATATATTTAATATATCGTGTATTGTAATATACCTTGTAACACTATCATTTATTACCTTATTATATTAGTCTAATGTAATGTTCGTCTTAATGTTAAATTAAATATATTTATCTAATTACTTAATACGGTGTGTGTAAAATCAGGACAGAGGCATACATTCCACGTAGGCACATAAGCATTGCATACCTGATAACTTACATAAAAATATTATTAATATTAAAATGTATTAAATTAATGCAAAAAATCGATCAACGCTTTCAAAAATACGCGCAAAGTTCCAGCTGTAAATCGCAGCGCCGCACACGCCCCATCGACCGCCCTACGATACGTATCAAAAGCAGGAACTACCATAAGTACGCGAAATGCCGCGTACGTTATATTCATATTTTAACTGTAAATCGCAGCGCCGCACACGCCCCATCGACCGCCCTACTATACGTATCAAAAGCAGGAACTACCATAAGTACGCAAAATGACGCGTACGTTATATTCATATTTTAATTTTATTCTACACTAAAATGTATATTTGTGCGCAATGCGTATTCAACGGAACAGTGTTAGTGTCAAAAAAGGCCGTGCCTTTTGGTACAAATCACTATAACAATCAGTACCATCTGTTGGTGTCATGTTTATTAGTTCGTTAGTAAAGTTGAACTTAATTAGTTAATACTTAATTAATTACTTAAGTAATAATCATCATATTATATTGGCTTTCTTTCATGCAATTATGCGGTCGAAAAAATGTGGACATTTTATATATATCCAGTAAATGGCTTGTAATATGCATTAAATTAGTGGTTATTTAGATATTTGGTGTGGCAGGTAGTCTCAACCAATATCGGCTAAGATCAGCAGTTTAGCTATTCTTAGCGAAAACTTACCACATTTGTAGTAAAAAAAAATATATATATATCAATTAATTCGCTGTTTTTTCTACTGTCTACCCTCATTAAAAACTCTGCGCATGCCACTGAATCAGGATGTATAAAAAGAATTGTAGATACTCTCTCAGTATCACCCTGGTGAAAGTCCACTAATTAGAATCGAAACAGTTTTTGATATTATTTCAGTCGTGTTTGCTGGCTATTCAGACCAGATCTAAATAGTCAGGTACTCCAACCTTCATCTTTCCCATCTTCTTCCCTTCATCACTCTCTTCAGCTTCACAACATAGCCCATTGGGGATCCCATAGTCCCATGGGCTCCGGACAGTCAGTTATCTTGTGCGTTATTCACTTAAAATAAAATTTTAAATAAGAATATTCCTAGGATTTTGATGAGTCATAAAACTTTTAATTACCTATTATTATATTATTTTGTTCTCTCTGTTGTGAGATTATGAGTGATGTTTTTTTTATGGGATTACCTCTTTAAGATAAAACTTTGCATATCATACTAATGTTTTAATGTTTAACTGCAGTCTCGTTAAAAAAATATGACGTAGTTAAATGTAATTGTATACCATGCCGCGTCTCGAATGCATTATTTTATGGCGTAGTTCAAATATTATTTCTGTTTTCATATCGCTGTTGTTCTGACGTTATACAACTTTTTTTATCAAAATCCAGACTGTATACATTTTTTTCATAAAACTTATACCACTATAAAAATCGTGAGAAAAATAAATTTGATTGAGCTTGATACCCAAAGTTCATACACCCTTAATAAGTGAAAAGTTCCCTTTTCATTTCTGTAAAATGTAATCTTACCAATTGCATGAAAATTATAAAATAAACTCGATGAGATTTTCATTAAAAAACACGAAAAAAAAACATTTCTTATCTTTATCGATCCCTGTGTTACGGGTGCAGTCAAAAGAAACGTCAAACGCGTGACTAAAACACAATAAACGTTTGCAGAATGGTGCCCTATTGACATCGAGTATGAAAAAGCTCACGGCGTCTTTTTCTAACCGATGACAACTACCGTGGAAATAATGGGGACGGTTGGCGAAATTTTTTTCGGCTGTCATAAAATGTCCAGTAGCTTTTTACTGTCCATAAATATGTGAGCACCACATGAGAATGAAATATTTTACGAGGCTTTCTTGTGCTTTAAAGCTCGCCCGAGGGCAGTCTTTTTGTGTTTCATCTCCCTTACAACACAGGTTTCTTAAACACACAGGTTATCTCCTTACACTCCTTAAAATTACTCTCCGCACAGCGTTTTTAAATTTTGGTTAGGCCCTAATGCGAAACCTCAGAATGTCTGATGCTAACATAACAGTTGATTATCAATTTAAGAAAGTACCTTTCATAAAGCATTATTTTGTCATTTTTCCTGGGACTTTCGGGTCTGCATACATCCCATTCCTATTGTATGTTTATTGATTTATGGATTTTAGATTTATCTTATTTAAAGATGTGTTGAAAATACGTATGTATAAATCAAATTTCTTCTTGCCTGCCAATCTGTCAATAACAACAGAGAGCCAACCTAACCCTAGCGACGGCAATTCGGCCAATCGGGACGCTCCATCATAAAAAGGTTTTTAAGACTTCTGAATATACGGGTAATCTTTACACACGAGTGCACCCTTTGATGACGTCACCCCAGACAATTTTCTTTGTTACACAGGCCCAGTGAGCCGAGACTAAAGTGTTAAAGTGTATTCCATATCCATTTTATATTCCGAGTAGGTACCGAGTACTACAGAGAGACTTTATGAAAGTTTATTTTTTTCTTTACTGAATCGCGCTGAATTTGCATTCAGCCGAGAGTTCGAAGCCGTTCGAGTGGGTACTTTTCTTACAATCGTAACGAAATCAAAGCTTTTTGCAAGCAAGAAAACATGTTAGAATTCCTCTTTAAATTAGAGCCAACTTGGCTTTCAATACGCTTTACGTAGTACCTTTAATGTAAACATTTCCGATAAATTCAAATTTCTTCTAGAGAGAGCTTTGCAAGAGCTTACTCAGTATTACATAAATATGGATATGAATAAATATTTTTTTATGGTTATCTATTGGTAATTATAACGTCAGAAGTGTACTTAATAATAATAACAATAATAATAAACATTTATTTGTCAATAACTTGTTATTTCACATATTTTATTTTAGCACATAATTTAGTTTTAATAATTGACAAAAAGTTCATTGCTCAGCTATATATTTCGGAGCCTGCATTCCAGCTGGTTTTCAGCAGTGCCTACAGAAATTAAATGAGTTTACTTGAAGATTTATAAACTTTTAACGAAGTTACCAAAATCTCTACACTTAAATACATATTGAAAATCATTATGTCTTTATCAAAAGAGGAGGATTTTAGAAAACTAATAGTATTGCAAAACAAAGCCATGTAAATAACTTAAAGACAACACTAACATTCCAAAGTTTAAAAAATTGTAAAGGAATCTATACATATTGTTACGTAACACAAATAGGATATTCTAGTCGTTGGAGGAATAATACTTCTAGCCACTGGTTTACGTCTAGCTGCTCAATTGCAAAACGTTACGCTTCAACCAATAGCAGTACGTCTCGCTATCACATTACCATTATCAACCAATCCGGTAAGTTTCCGCCGGCTATCATTGTTTATTAACCAATGAGACAGCGCTGGGATAATTTCCGGCGGCTGGACGGCGTGGGCTCGCGAAGCGATCAGCCGCCATGTTATCCTGAATCGAGACACAGAGCTATCAGCTGCCTGTGTGCCTTGGGCACGTAGCCGCTCATTCCATTATTCCTAATCTATACACGGAGTTGTCTGGCATGTTCTGGTGCCTTGGGCATGCGAACGCAAGCCATTGGATTTTCTAATCCAGCCATGGAATTATCAACTGCATGTGTGCCTAAGGCATATAGAAGTCAGTTATTACACCAGCACCTTGTAAACGTCTGGTATGTGCTTCCTTCTAATTGTTAAAATCAGTGTTGGAGTGCATAATCTACCTGTGATCCCGTGGAAGCTGTCCGCGTGGAGACCCAGACATGCCGTCAGCGTCACCCGATTGCCATTTACTCATGTAAGCTGCTACTATATTCCCCACTCATTATGTGCTGATTTATAACTGCGCCTTTTCAAATAACATGTCTGGTTGGAGAACCATCAGAGAGAGATTTGTCAGGAACAGATTAGGTACCACCCTCTGTGGTGAATCCCGTATGTAATTTACCTGCCCATGTTTCGTTATAAATAAACCCTGAATAGAAAGCACGCATCTCTTAATTCAAGTAGCTAGTTACCAATTCCGATCCTAAGGCCGCGGCCGACCATTTGACTTTGAGATGAGAAACGCAATGTTTTATTAGCTGAGCTAACCGCAGTGGAGCCTGGGACCAGTTCTGCTTCTAGCCTCGAGGTGAGTTTGTACTGCCTTCTTTTACCCAACCCTCTTCTTCCCCTTTTTCCCCCTTTCCTAACACTGGCTTCCCATGTGTCTCTTTCTTCTCCCCTAGTCCCCCTTTTCCCCCATTCCTAACAATATTTTCTTTTAAGCAAAATTGAATTTCTGAATTCTTTGAAAAATTAATAAACATCAACATACACATAACCACACTACAAGAAGAAGAAATGAAATGAGACTTCACTTTCGAAAGAAAACAAAATTGCAAAACTTATAATATAGAGCCATGAAAATCTTCCAAGAAATACCGGCCAATATAAAAGAAGAGGAAAATGTGTTGAAATTTGAGAAGGAAGTGACGAAATTCAATTTTGAACGTCGTAATTTGTAATGCTTATTTGTATATTGTAATTTGATTTGTTATTTTTTTGTGTTTAGGACATAATACTATGTTCATATTATAATACATGTAACCAATGTTAAATAATTAAATATATACTTTATATACACCACTTTTATTAAAATATATAAATACTACATGTTTCGACAGCAATGCTGTCATCCTCAGGAATATATGAATACTAAATAATATAGTATTCATATATTCCCGGGGATGACGACATTGCTGTCGAAACACGTAGAAATATTAACATATTTTAATAAAAGTGGTGTGTACAAAGAACATTTTTAATTATTTAATTAATAATCACGCCACAAAGTTACACATCGTTTGAAGAAATTACAATGTACGTGTGTTCTATTTTAAGTTAAATTAATAAAATCTACATACAACAAATCTAAAACTATAACAGCATCATTGGAACCTGTTTAATAATACTGGAAGTTCTTACTCACCAACCAAACTCGTCCTGTCTTATTTGACCAAAATTTTAAGATTATTATTAACTTATCGAATAGATGCATTATAGTTTTAAGGCAGTATATGCTCAGTAAGCAACATTGTCAGATCAAATGATCAAATTAAGATGATTTATAGATATTTACTCGTACGTGTTAAAAACAGTCGTTTTAAACAACGTAATTATTATTGATTTAATTCATATGACTCCACAAAGTTATTTTACATCATTTGAAGAAATAAAATTAGGGTGATCTTAAAAATAAAAGCTATTGATATTTTTTTCTAATTTTGATCCAAAACAGCCTAAAAGTTAGAAGTCCGTAAAAATCGTTTAAAACTATTTTTTTAATTAGTGTTGTTAGAGCAAAGTGGGGTTTCTATAATACGGTTATGAGCAAAGAGTATAATTTTTGTGTAGATTAAAAATATCTTCTTATCAATAAAATTTTCAACGTTATCCAGATAAATACTGATTTTTTTATCTATTAGGAATGATTCTAATAATTTTGTTTTATTTATTTTTATTAATTTATTTTATGGAAAGCACTCACTTTGTGATTTGACATATTAATGAAATAAAACAATCACTTTGTTTATAACCACGAAATATAGATATTTTTTATTAAGACCTACCGGTTTGCTTAGCACAGGTATCATCAGGGTACAAAATTAAACTAATCAAAAAAATACGTACTGTGTGTTTATATCTACAAATAGAATGAGACAAAACATAACATAAAATAAAGAACCAATGAGATAGCATGATATAAAAATATAATGTTATGACAGAAAGAAAAAGACAGATGAGTTTCGATTCTGAAGTGTGGTATTTCACCAGGGCTATATTGAAAATATCTACCCCTCTGGGACGTGCCAAAATATACTATATATTATTTTTTTATTAATAATCGAGAAATAACTCATTAATAAAATATAATTTACTTGCACACGCCGAACCCGCTACCTTCGAATTCGTAATCGAGGATCGTAACCACTCAACCACGGAGGCCGTCCAATAAAATAAACATGTCTTCCACGAAATCAAAGTACCTACTTACGTAGTATTTGTCCCTTTTATCGAGCAACTGACATTCGGTGATGGGCTTACACGTGGACTAAAAGTATTTATAATTCTCCCATAAACCATGTTGGTTTCTTCAAAAAAATTTGTTAAATGACATAATTAAAAAGTGTATCGATAATTTTTTTTTCAAATATCACGGCACACCCCTGGTAGCAACATAGTGCCACATCTACCGGTCGTCGAGTTCCCGGGGAGTAATGATGGCAGATTGCATTTCAAATATCTCAAGTCAAGTAATGAGCATTCCTTCGGATTGCAACCCTACCCACCCACCCCCCTCCCCCCCTCTTCTATCGCCGGTGAGAATATTTGGCGCCTTTGCTGTACACTCTACCTCCGTTCGAGAGTGGATTTCTTATTAAGGAGACGGATTCCCCAACAAGTAGTAAAGGATGGATTTATATCCAATGTTTTTCTTATCAGTCTATTGAAATTTGTTATTCTTTTTCTCTTTATAGATAGTTTGTGTCTCAAGTGTGGCGGTCAAGAAAAGTCGTGGAACTCACAAAATACCAAATGCAGATTGCAAAGGGTTAGAACTTAAAATTCTTCACGACACTTCCGATTGACATTTAATGAACGTTTCAATTAGATTTTTCAGGCGTTTTAAACAGGAGAAATAAATATTTCTCTGTTGTTTTCGTAAGATCTCTACATCTTTCAATGAAGCAAGTTCGCATATCTAAAGTTTAAACTGGTTCATCTTATAACGTAATATATTTTCCGCTCCCGAATTAAAAAACAACTGAAAATTTCATACTCTTGTTATGATGGGAGGGATGAGTGTTGTGTTTTATTTTTCGAGATAGTCGACCCCCCACCCCCCTCCCCCTCCAGTTCGCCGCCGTAGCATTCATATTTATAGCATTCAGCCATGTAGCCGAACAGCCTACAATTCAGTGAAGTGGGAAATCTATCGTATTGTACGCTACGAATATTAAAATGATCATATCGTTTTTCATTTTACGGATATTTACAAATATTTTTAATTTGTGAGAATGGTTCAAAAATTTTTGCGGAGCCATTAGAGACAGTGACAGATTACCTTCATTACTCTAACAGCTAGATCGCTAATTATAAGTGCCAAGCTTTTTTTTTTAAGTGTTTAATGGAAAATAATAATTTATTGTAGTGTGGGCACAGGAAACGGACAGAATACCTCAAATTAACCGACATGTATAATGAAATTGTCTAAGCAGAATATATGGAATATAGAACGGGAGCTAGTTTGCAAGCAAAGTGTTATTAACCCTTTAATATATACTTAATTTCCAACAAAATACTTTTTTTAATAATACATTGCCGTGCAATTAATAATTAATATGGTATGAACTCGGTTTAAAACTTAGCCTAGATATCAATTATAATAACAATGTAGAGAACGCCTATGTAACCTATCACTACATACAAATTTACCAATCTACCCTACCTCCTTAGGCAATAGTGATTACCACGCTAGTAATCTCTTGGTTCATAATATAAGCACGAATGTGTATTTTTAACTTAAATATTTGCTTAAATTAGGGATTCTCGAAAAAATCGTATGTGTCCATTATTCATAACGTTTATAGTTGTTTTGACGTTTTTGCGTTCACAATATCATTTGGCGTGTCATGAAAACATTAATAATCAACCCATTTTACTGCGTTTCCGGTTACTTTATTAAAATCATGATACTGGTTAATTTTTCGGTAAAAATACTGCAAACAGCACTCAATCATGAAACAAACATCAGTCTCACAAAAACCACATTAATTTCAATAGTGTGTGTTATTTATAATGGACTACAGCTGACACGCATGACATGTGAAATAGCCTGGCACAATATATATATTTTTTTAAATAAAAAAAATAGATTCTGGTACTTGAGGGGGAGAGGGATGTCGGAGAGGAATTATTTATTATTTCGAAATATTGATAGCATTATTACGCAATACAATAAAGATAATATTTTTAAATAGAAAAAAAAATTATTAAATATTTTATAAATTTAAATAGGCTTAGCATTTATCAAAATCTAATCAGAAATATAACTCTTTCTGACGATGCTATTGTATGTTTTACAAAATATTTAAAATATGAATATGATTTTTAAAGTGGAGAAAAATATTTTTAATCCTTTCTCGTTACATTTTTGTTATTAAACTTAACCAAAAATTTGTAATCCGCATAAAAAAAAAAGAAAAATAACATTAAAGTTACTTAATGTTTATGTTAAACTTAAACTACACACCGTTCTTTTTTATAATTTATCTTATCGGCATGTTAAAGAAAAACCTTCACAGCATCTTTTAAGGATATTTAACTTTTTAAATGTTTTTTTTAAAACATGCGTAGAACGGTCAGATGTGTAATATTTTTCTCTTTAAAAACACCACGTTTATCGTATGGCAAAATAATATTTTGAATTAATAAATAATAACTCTCCGACGTCCCTCTTCCCATTAATATCTGTTGGGTTTAGCCAAGTTACTAGAATATCACATGTATTGGACAGCTAACATATTGTGAAGCGTATAACTGGTAGAGGAAGGATAAAACTAGACTGAATACTGCAGAAAAAAAATAGATCCCTGTGGCGTATGTGTGATAAAACCGTATTACATTGAGTAGTTCCGGAAATACTATCCCGACTAAATATGTACTAATAATTAGTACCTATATTAAACAAGCACGGAGTCCCTCAGGGTAATGTCCTAGGCCCATTAATATTCCTAATATATTTCAATGATCTTTGTTATTTAAAAATTGATGGCAATATTGTGACTTTCGCTAACGATGCCATAATAATTAGTCAAGCCGACCCTTGGAATAAAGAATACGCTAAGGCTGAAAAAAGTTTTACTATCGTTAAATATCGGCTCAATAATAACAACCTAACACCAAAATCAAAAAAGACATGATGTAAGTAATATTATGAATAAATTCAAAAGTACCATATAAGTCAAATTTTGTAAAATCATTCTAAAGGTATACTGAAAATTAAAATCTATGTGAAATCATGGTTTGTACCCCTGACACCCAAAATTGTATATAAATCGTAGTTTAAGAATTAATTGTTCCGGTGGAAGATACCCGTCACAAGCTGAAACCGGTCACGATCAAAAATAAACGTGGAATAAAGTTAAGAAGTGTCTTTTATTTAATCATCCCGTAGCATAATTCAAAGAAGGTAGCCTCCCCCAACTTTCGAACTAATATTACACCACTGTTCACAATTAAATTCATTTTTCCAATGCAACAGAATCGAAAATGTTTAAAAAATTTAATATTTCGAAATCATAATTGACGCAAACCTACACCGGACTGACCACATTGAGTATATTAAGACCAAAAAAGCCTGTACGTACTACTAAAAAAAACTGTTAACACTTTTAAGAGTCATAGAAATTCAAATCCTGCAATCCGCTTAAAGTATGGAAAAAAAAAATCGCGATTTTCAAATTGACATTCTTGTTGACATTCTAAGCACATTGAACCGGGTTTTTTTTTTTCATTTGGGCAAAATCGGATTTTAGCGGGATATGAAAATTGTCAGAAAAATTCAAATCACATATGGAATACTTGTCTTGGGGAAGCGCAGCTAATATTTTTGTATACCTACTAATAAAAGCACAAAAGATAATAATTAAAATTATTCTTCAAGTTCCAAACTTTACAGATTGTGCTGAAATTTTCAAGCTTTATATATAAAGACAATTAGACAACTTTATGCTAAATTTGCAAACCTTCATCTCTTCAAATCTAATCTTCATAATCCCCTTACAAGCGCAAACAATTATTTTAACAAGACCTTTAACAAACTACACCCCTAATATACTTTTAAAATATACCCCCAACAAAGACATTTTAAGTACTATGCAATTAAACTATAATATCATCATATGCCTACATATCTGAAACAAATTAGAGAGAATACACCAACACATTTAAAAACACTTAATATCTCGATCTGAATAAAACCAAAAAAATTAAAAATAAATTTCATAACTCAATTACACCAAATCAAACATAACGTAATTTACATTAAATGTTTATAATTAAGTTGCGTTTTTAACTTTTAATGATATATTTTTTTTATTATTCTTTACCATAATTTTATAACCATTTTACAATATTACTATATCATAAAATCGTGAACACCTCAGTACAGGCTCTCCTAGTGAGGCATTCAGGATACACTATTATATATTAATGTTTTGCAGTCACTATCATATCACTCTTATATAATAAAAATTTCCTGATATTATAAAAATTGTCTGTAAATAAATGGAAATGAATAATAAAAATATACCGGTATTAATTGCTCTGTAATGATTGTAAAGTATACAACCTTTGTTATGTTTGTAGATCAATGATTAACTTTGCTTACATTTTAAAAAAAACAGCTTTAAAACTTCGGGTTGGAAATGCTTAGATTGCAAACATTGCGTACGAAAGTGGGTCTAAATGTCCCATTTGCCGATATGGCCCATCTCTCCCGTCCCACGACCAGATTCCTCACGTCCCGCCCGTCCATCGCGCGGGAAAAGAGTTATCGGTTCCAATAAAGGCGGGATTTATGGTACAATTAAACCGCACCAGTAGTACGAGTCCACGACATGGCCGCTGTATTGAATAATATACGACAGATATCAAATCGTGCATGCTCAAGTATTTGTTAGCTAGCGCCAAGATCGATCAGCTTTGTTCGGGAACATGTCGTGCGTGCGTCGTTAGCAGTTTGCAGTTTGCAGTACGCCAACGCCCACCAGAGCTGTAATTATCATTGTGTGGCGTTAGTTTGTGTAGTATTCCTCTAACCGAAGAATACCAAGCATCAAACAATCATCACCATCATCCTATGGCGTTAGGTCCTAGGGTATGATTTGGCCACCTCCATAAATCCTCTCCATCGAATACTCTCCCTAACTACGTATGTCTAATCATGCCTCAGGCCTTCCCATTCTGCTTCAATTGTTTTGCAGTGTAAACTTCTTCCTAAATCTGTCTTAGGGTCGCTTCTGAGAGTGCACTCATTTAGTTTTGATTTTCAATCTCCTATTATCTGGCATTCTTTCCATGGCCATTCCGTCGCAAGTTCTGATGTCAGAATTGATAGACTTGCCCTAAGTACGACTTCGAGGGCTGGAGACAAAGGTGACGTTAGACTCATTTTGGCATCAGCTCTGGTTCAGTGCCGTCCACGTTTGTTTCGTTTTGATTGTTTAATTTTGACTGCAGTAAGCAAATTACAAAACATTTATAAGAAGGATCAAACTAAATACTCAAATCAAATAAAATATTCGACTTTCATAAACAAGCCGAACCTTTTTACTACGTCACTGTTTTACTTTAATTGGTGATACGCCTAGCTCGCCCCCCTCCCCTCTCATTTTGGTTTTTTCCCTTGCATATTAGGGACTCTCTATATATTATTTGCTCTGTGGTTGCAATCTAGAACCTACAAAATCTTGCGATGCTTTCATGGTCAATTAGATTATTATGTTCAAGGTAAGAAAAAAATCTGTCTTATTCATTTATTAGATCAGGTCCAAAACATTCAACTCTTGATGATTTTCGTGGTAGATTGGTGAACTCTGTCATTTTTACCTCGGTGACTTTTCAGCTGAAATAACTTATTCATAAGATGGTACAAGCTATTCTGTACAGAATTCGGCGCAGCGTGGGTTAAATGTTCGTGTATTTACCCTTTTTATGGCATCGAAATTGGCAATGGCTGTCAGAGTGACATTTCTGTCTGACATCTAGAGCGCTGATATTGTTGTTTGCGACAGTACCCGATGGTACCTAATAATAACTAAGGGAATTGACGACTTCATGAATTGACCGAATTTGAAATGCTTAACAGCTGTATAATATTTTGTAAAATATATTGAAGCAGAGGTTCCAATCCATTACCCAAGTTGAATCTAAGGCGTCCCGAAAACGATAAATATCAACTGTCAGTATAATCACGCGGTTGGTAAGTGCGATTTACGAAACTTTAATCGACCCGTCAATATTTATTCAGTGATATTCTTTTGATTTTTCTTACTATAACTCTGGACTATCCCGATAAAATGCAATTATAAGTAAAACAAATTCTATAAATTCTTCAAAAGATTGGTATTCACTTTTTGGCGTCATTATTAATAAATCAATTAAAAATTGCTTTGAAATCGCCATTTTATTAATATAAACATATCAACGTGTTTAGAAAGCGATGCTTTCCTCATCAGGAATAATATATATAGAATTCACAGAATGTCTGTATTAATAGAGCGGTTATTACAAAGTTGTTTTCAATTCATTTATTAAAACAAATTCTCATTGCGCGATGACACTGAACTCCTTAGGGCTCCATAGATCCACCATATTTCCTACTTGGCGAGCAGCTGAAGGAACGATTGTCAATCGCACAGTAAAACGATCAATTCCTTCCTCAGCGACGCTTGTCAATGCGCTCAGTCAAAATACCCACCATTCCCCCGTCGCATCGATAAAAAGACGCAAATGTCAATCGCTTCAATTGTCTCTGTAAATGATCAATTAGCAATTACTGTCAATCGTATCAACAACGTAAATTCATGTAAACATTGACAATTTATGATGACCGTCTTCAGGATGCTTAAATATGTTATTATAATGGAATATTATTATATGCCAATTCATTTTTTTTACCAAAATTATTGATTCTGAGTTGAGGGGAAATTGGGCACAGGTTTAATTGTTATTTGAGCTGTGATGTTATTATTATACATTTTTATCAAAGTTATGCTTTGTTAGTTATATTTTTCTTTCCGTAAGATAGTATTATGAATACCATTACCATATTATACGAAGGATGAGATTGGATCGATTACCGCATAATACAAAAATATGACGAGGCTTTTTCGTATTTCGTATCGTAACATATAACCTCGGTCAGGTCCTTTTATTGTTACATTGATTCTCAAGTTTGATGGATCTTATGAAAATTACTTAACTTGTCTTTTTAATTCATTCATTTTCATAATCCGCCCTTGAGATGATGTAACACGGCAAATGGCACTACAAAAGGAAGCCTATTACTAACATCCAATTATTTCGAATCCCTGATTTCCTTGGCATAAATTCACTCTCCAATATTGAACGACCTAATAAAACCACTGCCTCGGACTTCATTTACCATTCGAACATCGTGCAACAAGCCTTCTTCTATTCCATTTTCTTCCTCATCCCCTCATTTCTTCAGCTAAAAGACATTATCTAATATTGAACCATTTAATAAACCCATCATCTTCTAGTTAATTTTCTCATAGTTTTAATTTATTAAAAAAATGCAGTTCTATCAATTTTACATAATGACTATAAATCAGTACTTCTTAACGGGGAGAGGAACGTCGGAGAGTTATTATTTATTAATTCAAAATAATGATAGTATTATTACGCAATACGATATACATGTTTTTAAATAGAAAAATATTTATTAAATATTTTATAAATTTACAGAGGCTTAGCATTTATCAAAATCCAATCAGAAATATTATTTTTTTCTGACCGTTCCAATGTATGTTTTACAAAATATTTAAAATACGAATATGATTTTTAAAGTGGAGAAAAGTCTGTTTAATAATTTTTCGTTGCGTTTCTGTAAATAAACGTAACCGAAAATTTGTAATCCGCATTACAAAAAAAAACAGTTTTTTTAAAAATAATAACTCTATAAGACTAACTTATCCATAGCATAATTTAAATCCCCAATTGCTTCAGTAAATGTTGTCTAAGGGTGGTATTCTATATTAATAGTATAGTAAAAACAGGGACGTCATTATGTCGAGTGGTCGGTGTGGATACCCGGGGAACAGATCCAACGAACATGAAGGTCCTTTTGCCATAACTATTTATACAGATGTCTCGCAAAAACGAGCATATTTTACGGCATTTAAACACAATTACTGCAGAAACACATGTATTTATAAATGAAATTCCAAGTTAGAAGGGCGCAAGTAAATCACAACTTTTTAAGGGAGCGGTATAGCGAATTTAAAAATAAATAAAAAATATTCCTATATTACAAAAATAATCATTTTATAAAAGGGGGACATCTAAAAAAACATTTTAGCCCAAAAATTCATGGTTCTTATTTACAATAAATTTTATCAGTGTTTTTGCTCTGTTGTATTCGCGATTTGTCACTTACGTCCTTTTAACTTGTGACAATGTGTATTTTTTGTAAAGTCAATGTTTCCCAATTACACCGCGTTACCTCAAGGGTTATTCGTTGAAATCTGGAATAGATTCGACCGGTCAGTAGCTGAGTTGGCATCATGTCCAGGTCCCACCCAGGCGTCTTGAGTTCAATTCCTCGGCTGCCTAAGTCCTCCGTCACGACACAAGCAACATCTTCTGCTTACTTTTATGGTAGTAGGAGATTTTCAAATTTTGCCCAGTCATTCGTAACCCGGAAATGTTTGTCTTTATTTTATTCAAAAAAAATGCTTTTCCGCATTTAATACCCCTGTTCAAATGCATAAATCTTTCAATTATACACACGCAAAAACGTATAACTTTTAATAGGCGATTTCTTTTAACACAGTACTCATTTTCTATTTTACTGTGTCCAGTCACAGATGATAACACGCAGTAATAGTTGTGACATTTTCATATGATCTGTTTAAGAAGTCATTTGAGGAGCCACAGAATAAAAGATCTCCCAACATCGTGCAAGATAAATCTGTTGCACTACAGTTCTGAACTATAATACCCGAATATCATGCTACAGTCATGTAGCTTATCTCTGCTATCCGATAAGATGAGATATTATACTGTCACAGTTTCCAGACATGATACATAAAAGATTAAAACTTTTTTATAAAGTTTCCCTAAAAAAATTATTTCTTTTCCGCTTTCTCTGAAAAGTAAAACCGTGATCTTTAAATAAAGCCCACCAGATAAAAAGTTAAAATTTTTCTAGAAACCTGTCTTAATTATCCCAGTTTTAGTGAAATCGTTTACATGACCCCAACCCATTTTATATTCAGAAAAACTCATTAGGGCCTCAATTAATTAAACTTGAGGATCCCAAACTCCAACTTAATTCACTAATGCATGCGCAAATTAATGGACCCTTTAGATTAAAAAAGAAACATTGCAAGGTAGAATGTGAAAATACATTTATTCGAGAATAAAATTTTGTGAAACAGAGTGACCTAGTTTAGAATTCATGGAATTACATTTTAGAAAAAGAAATTCAAGCAATATTTTAAAAGCAGATCGAATGATATTAAAATTCTTTAAATAAAATGATATTTTTATGCCCTATTATTTTATTTTATTTTATTCATATTACTAATAAAAATAAATAATTCTTTCAAATTTCTGAAAACAAATTAATTATTTAATATTTTATTATAACTTTTTCAATTATTTAATATTTTATTATAAAATTTTCAATTATTTTTATATTTTTAATTCATTATTTACCTACTTTCATTACAAATTGCTAATTTTTTTATTATGTTTGTAATTTGTGTAATCTTACATTATTATTTTTTTATGTTTATTATTTGTCCACACTTGTCATCATTTTTTAGTATACTGTTTATCCTGATGAGGGAAGCAATGCTTCTGAAACATGTAGATATTTATATATTAAAAGCGGTGGTGTAAACAAGTATAATTGTATTAATATTAAAATGCGCTACATTGAAAGAATGTAGAAAAATAATCATTATCTATTCTGTTCGGATCACGGGTTTAGAAAATTCAAGGATCTCAAAGAAAAATGAGATATTTCTGTTAAAAATACGATTGCACCCACCAAATGCGTATTCCAATTTACGCATTATGGAGAAATATCTCTTCTAATATGATTTTTTTAAGGGATAAGAGATTTGTTTTGTCGAACATTCGAAGGACTGAAGATAATATTTGATAATGACGTTGGTGTTTGGGCATAAGTCCTAAATGGTATCTACTCTTCATATGTTAAGATCTTCTGACATATTTTGATTCAATTAACCGTTAACACGGTGTTTAGGGTATTTTTAAATTAAATATGGAAGTCAGAATTTTGCCAATCGAAAATGAATGCATTAGTAACGGTATTTTTACACTTAAAAGAAAATAACCACAAACGCAGTTACCAGGCTATGCTCTCAAATACAACCGAATTTAACGCTTGTCACAAAAAGGTGCACAATTTTTAGAGTTTGATTTTTCAATGTTTTATTAGAATTAAATACTATCACATAAATCAATATATGTTTTATTGATAATACTAAATATGTATTTGCTTTATTCCATTTATTACGTTAATTTGAAGAAAAGTAGTTCAACTTTCCGTTTCTGTTGTATACGTGTAAGAAAGTTTATTAATTTTAAGAAAAATACGGCAATTCCGCCCAAGCTTATTTTGTAGGCAATTTTCATTGTTGAAACTAATATTCAGTGATTTAATTAGCATACTGAAACCACGGTTTGCGCCCCAGGGTGATTTTTAACAAAAAATGGGCTAGTAAAAATGATCAAAATTATATTCGTAAAAAAAGCTGAAAAATATTCGGTGGTTTTTCAAATAATCTAGAATTAACGCCGGACATAAAACAAATCTCTGATCTAAATGGGGGCGGAATATTAGTTTGCAATGGTGCAAAATACACTAAATGGGCCCTTCCCCGATTGAAAGACCAAACTTTATTTTTATTTTTATCTGATACCAGACAAGAGTTTCAACTGCTCCCAACCGTCTGGAGCCAGTAAAACTATGGCAACCTAAATTGGGGTATTTTGTAAGGCTGGAGGTATTGAGGAGGGGAAGGAGATGGGGAAGAAAGAAAAGTACCTGGCTATTCAAATCTGGTCACCAAACACGGCTAAAGCCATTTCATGCAACGTTTCGATTCTAAACAATGATCTTTCACCAGGGCGATACTGACAGTACCTACCACTCTGGAACGTCAAGCAAATATACCGCATGATTTAAAATAAAATTTACTTGTGTACGCCGGGATTTGAACCCGTGAACCCCGGATTCCTAGTCAAGGATCGTAACCAAACAAAACCATCAAACCATCGCCGGAAGGTTCTAAGAAAACCCACAACAATCAGAATATGTTTGATTTGTGCTAATTGCATATAATATAACTAAATGTCTCCGAAAGGGTAAGCAGAGAGGATATCCGGACGTAGGCATAAAAAAGTCGATTTACTTATTCGTACTCCGAAGGAGTATGCGGTGGTGATATACGTTTTTTTATGTGCAAGTAGGAACCTGTAGCGTATTTCACCTAAGCAAACTGCATATATAAGAATGTCGTATTTTGTTGTTCAGCCATATATCCTCACTGCGTAATCCTTCGGGAACCCGGCATTATCATTAATAAAAATATTTTATTCAGCGGATTTCCACTCAAGACCCCTGCAAATATAAGTATTTCGACTTTGGTTATACGGCCACATATCCTCTTTGCATACTTACTTTACAAATGAGGACATACCGCAGAAATAATCCTTCGGGGATCATCTGTCGGAGGAATCAACTATCGGAGGGATCAACTGTCAGACGGCCAACTGTCGGGGTGATCAACTGTTGGATTACCACATACTTTTGTATTACAGACCTACTGTAATACAAAACACATGATTTCAAAGAAGATTATAATTTTTTTTTTAAATTATACAATACATATATGTACTGTAGTCACAAGAGAAGAAACTCGCCGTAGAAGATCATACGCCGTAACAATTACATAAATAGAAATTAGATTAAGGTGTTCATTCGGAATGTGGAATAATAAGACAATATATACATTTATTTTCTGAAAGGTTTAGGGCAAACATCTTTAATTAGAAACCAATATCTCTGCCATAAGTCACCACAAGTGATTCACTACTTTTGGTGACTTAGCAGGGGTGGCCGGGTTCATGGGGTGAGTTCTTGGCGACGTATGTGTTTGCCCACCACTGCGTGGTGAGCCGGATCGGCAGGGGCCGGTTGAGGAAGACTCTCTTAACCCATCGCCTTGCACCGCAGGGGAAGGGACAGATTGATACGTTCATCACTCCTGGACGCGCTGATCCCATATTCCTACCGACCCCTTATACATTTTTCCTTCCGAGAACTTCCTCTCCCTCCTTTCCTTAAAAAGACCCTCACACTACATCCCCAAAGATGACACAGGCCTTGTGAGAAATTGTTTTCATCGGGGCTTCCTATATGGAGTTAATGAAAAAATAATAATAATTTATTCGAAAATTAATTTTAGATTAATTTAAAAAAATATATTATGAAAAAACAAATCATAAAATTATATATTGACATTTTTTCACCACGTGAGCCTCATTATAGTGTGGATGGTTTGTTGCTTATTAGAAGACAAAACGTTGCTTTAAAGAGTTTTAGCTGACTTGAATAGATTTTTATTCTTCTGCTACCCCTTCTTTACTTTGTTCAGCCTGACATCCTCAATGGGGGATTCGATACATCCAATTGTTTTAAGATCTAGTCTATTTCATACCACTGATGTTTTGACGTTACGCCTAATATGATGGAAGTGAAACGGTCACGTGATAAGAACGTATGATTCACACGTCGTTAATTCCCAACGACCGTTAAATCGGGAAGATTGTGTCTCGAATGTGAATTAAACGCATTTAATATTGCTGGCAGACGTTAAACTTTAACGCGTCACCGCCTACTGAGGGAGATTGTCATTTTACTGCCGTGATAATGTGACATCGTGTATAAATTATTACTTATAAACAATTCAGTTCATAGTTTATGCAATCTGTATGCCTGGGGTGGAAATAATATAACTGTATACTCGTACATTATTATTGGTAGGTACCAGCACTGGCGGTTCGTGGTATAAAACATTGGGAGTTCAACATTAAAGCAATTTCAAAAAAAAATGTTTCCGTGAGTAAATTTACTTCTTCAACACAACAGAAATATCCTATGTGCTTAATAACAATATTAATTCAAATGAAATTGTTATCTTTTTTGGCGACATTAACTTAAATCTATTAAATACAAATGATCTTATCATAATAAATTACGAAAATATCTTAGCAAATAACTATTTAATCAAATGCATAGATGGCGCTACTAGGGAAGTGATCGTTCGACATAAAATAAAGTACTCTTGTATCGACCACTTTTTTTGTAAGGTTAAATAAAAACAATCCATTGGAGGAGACGTGAATTCAATATCCGCATCTATATGTGATTATAATATTGCTGATCACCAAACGACGGCTGTAAATATTCACTTCGACTCTATAGTATATATCTCTACTTCCGGCAAATTCGAACAAAACTCATAACATGACGATTCTATCACAAAAACATATCGATAATAATATTCATAATTATAATTGGAAATCACTTCTAGAGGTAAAATACTGTTTTATTATTTATTCAAAAATTAAAACTTATTTTGATGACTTGTATAAAAATAGCACAATTGTGATAAGTAAAAAATCTAAAACATGGCCTGTTGCCAAAAATAATTTGATATCTACTGATACATTGAATAAGATTACAAAAACAGATTTTTTTTATATAAACGTTGAAAAAATTCTCCAACAAACAAATGTTATGAAAAAGAATATAAGTGTTTTAGAAATGTTATAAATAAATTGTTAGTTAAATTAAAAACTACGTACTATAATGATAAATTTAAAAACTATTTTGATGATTAAAAAAAACATGGTAGGAGTGTAATAAAATTTTAGGAATGAAATGTAAAAACGACTGTGACGTACTTCTCTCCAAACATCTGATGAAAGATCGAACAAAAGAAAAGGTAACTAATGGTTTTGTTGGTTATTTTTCTGAAAGTGTTTACAATATGTTACATAGGTGCAACTACAAGACAGCTGGATTTGAACCGAAGGATATGCCTCAAAGCATGTTCCTATGGTACAAAGAGCCACAGTGGCTGATATAGAAAACATTGTTAGTCAAATGAAAATCTCTTCTCCAAGAATTGATAATTTCAGGATGAGTGATATTAAAAAAAAATACATATTTTAACCTTAGGTCCCATTTAACCCATTCTGTAAATAGAATCTTATTTCAAACAAAAAATCCTGACGAATTATTATCAGACCTATCACACTGTATTGGGTAACTACAGACCAATTAGTATTTTACCATCACTCACTCAGTTAAAAAAATACATTCAGTTAAAATTATTTTGCCAGATTTTTCCATTATTGATACCAATCAATGTGGTTTTAAAAAAAATAGCGCTGAATTGCTACTTCAAAAGTTTTCCAGCCTAATAAATAATGAGTTAAATTGTAAAAAACATACTGTTGTGTTTTGGGAAGTTGGGGTAGGAGGAAGGTTGGGTAGGAGAGGATGCACCACGATGGGCATCAGTGTTGTATTACAGGGGAACTGGGGAGACAAGAATATCGGCGTGACTTACCCAGGTGTTACTCTCCAAGTCAGGTACGTCTTTGTCCGGCCAATGGTTAGCTCAGATTCCGGTACAGCAATGAGGTTTTTCTCTCCTTCACGGTCGAGTGAGTCGACCGCGGTCCTATAATTGGGTTTGAGGCAATTTCTAACCTTTGTTAAATGAGGCGAGGGAGTACTTTCAGTCTCATAATTTATTGTACAGTGATACTAGACATTACAGGTTATGTGCAATCGTATTATTAATAGAAGGGTCCTATTTCTGATGTGAAGTTAAACATAATTTTCTCTCTCTGATGGAGTTCTAAATCTGGGTGTATCAATTATGGCAAGTGCAAGTACAACACATAATAGAGGTTAGGTAGAAAACAGCTTACATGAGAAGATCGGAACGGTGGCATCTCGTATTAATATGGTCGATGTGGTCGGCGGGAGCCGCAGGCAGGGAGCCCAAGAGTCGGGCATGTCCAGACCGAGTTTAAGTTAGTTTTAAATTACAAGTCACCATCTTAGGTGTTCTACAGTGAACGGGCACGATTAGCTACGGGGCTTCAAACCCGCATGCTAAATACGTTGCTTAACAGATTTGGTTGACAAAATGCACTTTAGCCGCGGACTCTTACAGAGTCGCTGCGGACGGATAGTTGATCCGATTGGTAGTCGGTCCCACACAGGAATAGCCGGGGCGTTGTCGAGTCGCTTGCTTCGCTTTACATCGGTCAGTAATGAATGTGTGGCTTTCATTGGTTTATTTGAGCGGCAAAATCACCTGATTGGTTGATAACTGTGAGCATTTGAGGAAAACGTCGTAATTGGTTGCCCAGCTATTTGTTATGACGAGGAGCTATAATTTAACTTAGGGTCACCTTTAAGTTACGTAACAATACATTAGTCTTATTTATAGATTATTCCAAGGCTTTTGATACTATTGATCATCGTAAATTACTTAAAATACTAAAAATTATAGGAATTAGAGGAAAACTTCTAAAACTCTTCGAAAATTACTTAAACAACCAATGCATGTAATTGAAACTATTAAACACTTTAAGTAAAAAAAAAAAGAAGTTTATGGCAGGCGTTCCTCGAGGTTCTATATTAGGTTCAATTTTGTATATTATTTATGTATAATTTATCAAATACATTTTTAGATATGTAAAGCACTTTGTGTATTCGGATGATACTGCTTTGGTAATTTCTGGCAGTGATTTGCAAACATGTATGAACCTTTTACAAAAAGACTACATTGAACTTTTAAAATGTCCTCATGACTCTCGATTAATTATAAATGCAAAAAAAATTGATCCACATAAGATTCCCAAGTGCAAAGGTATATATTACGTCTGAAATAAAAACATATCAGATTGTTTACACGATGGCATTCCTGCATCCTGTACATGTGAAAATGTTGAACTTATGAAATCATGTGTTTATTTAGGTGTCATTATTGATTGTTTCCTCAATTGGGATTTACAAATAAATAAGGTTTGTGTACGATTAAGATCAATTATTATAGATTATTTAAATTCAAATTCTTTGTTCCAATCTGTACACTTCGAATAATTTATTTATCATTAGCGGAATCTGTTATAAGATATGGAATTACAGCCTGGGGACTTTCCTGTAAAACAACCATCAATCATGTTCAATCAGCACAAAATTTATTGGTTAAATTATTAGCTCAAAAAAGTTTATACGAACCAAGGAATAATATTCCATACTTTTATCAGAATCTCAAAATTCGTTCAGTTAGATCAATTCTGCAGTCAAAAATTATATTTCAGCACATTAATAACCCTATATTTAATACAAATAGACTAGAGTACACTTCCAATACTCGTCTCAATTTTAATGAAGGATTAATGGTTCCTAAGCATAAAAACAAATATGGACAAAAAACTTTAGGTCACATGATTCCTAGTTGTATAAATATTTTACCCGCTGAAATAAAAAAAAAACTATTAAAACTAAACCATTAATAAACATATTGAAAACTAGCTGAAAGAAGCTATTTGTATTAGATATAAGGAAAAATTATTTTATTTATTATTTATTGCTTTCGTTTGTTTTTATTTAATTCATTTTTTTTAAATATATTTTTGGAGAAATATTTTAAAGTAATATTCTTGATAAATATTAATGTTTTAAGCTTGTTACTTTGTTATGTTTTTATTTTTATTTATTTATTTAATGTTTTTATTTTACATATTTTGTAACCTTGTCTGTAAATTTTATGTTTTAAATACAAAGCTCCCGTTAGACAAACTACAAAAATGTAGTGTGTCGGGACTTTTTGAATTGTATTTTTTTTCTCTTGTAAAATTCAATAAAAAAAACTCAATATTATATATTACAGAATCGCTTCATTTCAAAAGTTGGTGTGGAGTGGTAGGTATTGGATGTAAAAATAAAATAATATTAATAAATTAATTTAAAAACGTACTTAGTATTCACCACTTTATAAATATGCATTGATATCTACATATTTCGAAAGCGATGCTTGCATTGTTAGGAGTATATGAATACTAAAAAATAATTAGTGTTGACAAATGATAAAAATAAGAACACAATAGTGTGAGAATGGACAAATTATAAACATAAACAAAAATTTATTAAAGCGGGTAAGTAATTCATTTATATTAGAAATTAAAAAAGAAATTATTTTTATTATTAATATTAATATGAAAATAAATATCTATATTTAAAAAACATAAGATTATCTATTGAATTTAATTCTTTTCTGATTTCAAAATTTCAAATTTATCTAATTGTAAACCGGTTGTATTTGTATGTCAAATTTTTAAACCTTTATTTATATCAAATGAATAATTGGTTTCCAAAATATGATTTGCAAATTCAGAACAGTTTTTATTATTAAACACCTTAGGTGTTCCTTCATTCTAATATTGAATTTTCTAGAAGTCTTTCCTACGTAAAATAAAAAATAATAATAATGATGCCACAAAGTGAATACCCATTGTTTGAAGAAATTATAAAATAATATTGCATATTCGTAAAAACTTCATATTTTAATAGGATTTATTTTGCTACAAAAATAACTAATAAGGCGGTTTACATTTTAAAAAAATATGTATTTCTTGCCTCAGAACAGGCTTCACCTAATGAGGTAGGTAGTATTAACCATACAGTAATATAATTATATCGTACTTATATTTAAACATACCGTATTTTATGAAACTCTACAACATTATTTTAATAAAGGTCGATTTATCGACACTGAAAGTGAAATTGAAAATGCAGAAACTTATAATACGACTTTTTATTAAAAACCTTTATAAAGGTTTTGAATTGAAGAAAAGTCTTTGAAAAAGAATAATTAAAAATAACAAAAACATTTAAATACTAAAATTATATTAATAGCATTTACACAATGACACATAAAAAGAGAGAAAAATATTTTTTTATCGCGAGGTACCGAAATTCCGGCACCGTTCTAAACCATATGAAATATCCCGTAGATTTTTTAGCTCCTTGAGTGCGATCCGTCATTTTATTAAATAAAAATATATCCTATTGTTGGATTTTTTGCTTTGGAATCATATCGCGCTGTTTAGGTATTTGTATTACCAAATATGTACATATATGTATAATTCTTGTTTATTTAATATCTTGTCCATCGTACTTTTTCTTTGGGAGTTCACTACATAAGGGTTCATTAGAGAAAATCGCCACTAGGTACCAGTAGTATATCGGCACTATGGAAGCTAAGAAAGCGAACTTTTTTAAACTTCATCTTTCTCATTCCTCCAGTTGGGGAGGTAGTGCAGTATATTATGTGGAATTTAAATATGTCAACCAACATTGGTGTTTCAAGAAGCTTCGTTCAAATCGACGTTCATAAATACAAAGTATTTGAGGGTGGTTCGGCGACACTTCACAATATTCTAGAAAAAAAATTCTCAAGTATTTGCAACAGCAATTCTATCTTTCAAAAAAGTTGTTGAAAACTTGTATTCTGTCCGTAGCTTTGCAATGCCCGCTTTACGTAACTCGTCCGTTCGCATGGGTAGGTATGTGCATAGCCAATTAGTAATTAGGTTGCGGTGGGTCAAACAGATCTCGCATCTAGCAAGACATATGCTCATAATAAGCGACATAGTAATCATTATTTTTATAAACAATAATTATTAGCCTGAAACACTCATCCAAATTGAAAAAACCTTTCCGAGCAAAGATAAATGTCGCCGACAGGACTCGAACCTGCACCCTTCTGATGTCGGTCAGATGCTCTACCGTTGAGCTACGTCGGCTTATCGCAAACCCGCCAAGTTAATCAATATATACTAGTGTTTCATTCAATAATTACTGTTTTTATTATATTTTCACCTGTAAACAACCAACTTTATTAGTATGAGAAAGGCTTGTAACGGCTAAATCCCTCAAATAGATGGCGTCGAGACAAATTATGTCTACATTTTATTGGTGAAAAGTGCTTTGACTTGTCAAATATTTATTAATTGATAAACTAAAGTTCTTAAAAACTTAAGACAAGATTTTTGTGCATAGCGCAAAGGGTAACAATTATTTTTATAAACAATAATTATTAGCCAGAAACACTCATCCAAATTGAAAAAAACCTTTCCGAGCAAAGATAAATGTCGCCGACAGGACCGGATATCAGAAGGGTGCAGGTTCGAGTCCTGTCGGCGACATTTATCTTTGCTCGGAAAGGTTTTTTTTCAATTTGGATGAGTGTTTCAGGCTAATAATTATTGTTTATAAAAATAATTGTTACCCTTTGCGCTATGCACAAAAATCTTGTCTTTAGTTTTTAAGACATAGTAATCGTTCAGCAACGAAAATTCCAGCAGATGAGGGGCCGAAGGCTTTTACAGAAGTAAAAAATCTAGTGTCACCCAAACTGAGAACCATTCGAAAAGAACATGGTTTTATCTACGAAAAGCTGTTTTTCTGTTTTCGCGTGAAAACTTTTCTATATAAATATATAATATTAAAAACTTAATTTTAAAAACACGTATTTCATTGTTTCAAAAACGCGAAGGGGATTTATAGATGGAAATTTCAAGTGTTCGGAAAAAAGTTAATCGATTGGAATCCATAATGAAACTATTTTATTTTCAAAATAATTTATGTGAGGCGGTTAATTTTTCCTTAAGAAAATGATATGGGCACTGCTTCATATATATATTTTTCTATATTGTTTACCTACCTACAGACGTCTGTCTTCTGCTTTGATAAGCCAAAATGTTTTTTTTACCAATGGTTAGCAATTTCCTTTCCCCGGATGTATCCTTTCCCAATAGGATATTGGTTACTTGATCAACAAATATTCTTGACGTCGCCCTACCTTTTGTATAATTTATGACTTGTTTTAAAGAAAACACGAGGACTCGCTGATCTGGGATTATATTTTATAGATCATGCTGTATTCTGTATCCACTGCCTTATTTACATTAAGTTCAATCAATAATTAAATGTCATCTCTTACATGGAGATTGATGTATAAAGTGAAGCATTTGCGGACGTTATAAGCTGATATTTTTAATAAATAATTCAATCGAACATTGTGGCATTTTTTAATCCATTTTACGAAGAAAGATATTTAAAAAAATATATTCTCATCGGCTAGAATAATTAACCGGTAATGTTGCGGAGGGGATCGAGTAGAGTCTTCAGTTAGTAATACAATTATTTCCCATTAAAAAAGACGTGAGCTTTTATGATAAAGCGACAAATTTGCATTTGGTTTATTTATGTTGGCTATTTACATTCTATAATGAAGCAACATTGCATTTTTTTGTTTACCATTGTCAAAGTCATGCTATTTTCTCAACACTGATTTTTTTTTATTATATTAAATAATCTGTTGATTTGGGATATAGCAGACCGACAAACTTAACCCTATAATCATCCCAAACGTTCAATTCCACTAACGAGGTCATTTCAAAAAACCACTCGCCATCGAATTCTATGTTCACGCTTTGAAACGTCGCGTTGGTCGTCCTCCATCTCGTTAATTTGGCTCGCCTCGCGCGGCGCGCTAAGCCTCTTTGTGTGAACTAAAGAGGTTAGAGTTCTAGAGCATTAACTTTTCTACGAATATCACAGCTATATGTCATAGTTCTTCCTATTTTCCTACAACCATCTACTAAAATAATGATAATAGGTTGTTAAAAATTATTGTCTCATTTTTAGGATAGAAGAAATTGAAAGCAGTGCTTAAATTGTTCAAAATTTTACATTCGATCTCCGTTGTACAAAAAAAAGATTTTCGCATTCATTTTGTAATTTAATATTTTCTTTAAATGTACGTTTTCGCTAGTCTTGTTCCCAAAGGTCAATCGTTTAACTTCAGCATTCAGTGAAATCTCAAATATTTCTGCTTAGTTAAGTTAGCGAAATCAACTGTAAGTAATGCTTTCAAATGGAAAGCTAGTGGCTTAGAGTAAAAAAATTCGAAAAGTTTCAGCAACATATTTTTGAAATTTACCATAATGATAATAAACTTATTTACCGTATATGGACCGGTATTAACTCCTTCCTCCTACTAATAAACTCCTTCCATAAGCAAATTAAATTCACCATGGAAATAGGAATAAACAGCACTTTAAATTCTCTAGACCTCACGTTATCAGTTATAAACAATAAAATAGATTTTAAAATTTACCGTAAACCCACTTATACAGACATAACTATCCATAACACCTCAAATCATCCAACCTCCCACAAACATTCCGCTTTCCACTCGATGATTCACCGGTTAGTTTCAGTCCCGTTATCAAATGCTAATTTTTCACTAGAACTATCCATAATTAAACAAATTGCAATAAATAACGGTTATCATGAAAACATAGTCATTAACATACTAAATAAAAAACTAAAAAAAATGTCGTCAAATAAGTTTTTATTCAACAGTTCCCCCCCTAATAATAATATAACAAATAATAATAATCAACCGTACCAATGGCGTAGAATCTTATATATCAATAACTTTTCCCAGCATTTTACACAGACAATAGTTAAGGTAAATTTTTAATTAACGGAAAAGATAAAGAACAAAGACAGTTTAGGCCACTCAGGCATTTATTCACTTCAATGTAATGATTGCCCGGCGTTCTATGTAGGCAAAACGTCGCGTAATGTTAATATCCGGGTAAAAGAACACTTAAGATGTCTAAATAATAATGGGTTCTCCGAATTTGCTAACCATCTCTTAGAAACAGACCAAACATTCAATAAAAATACAGGCACTAGTTTACTACATAAAAATGGAACCGGCATTCGACTGGATAACTTAGAGGCATTCGAAATAAGGAAAGCCAAAAACACAAAAAGACTCATAAATAATCAAATAAATTTAAATAAAAGTCCAATCCTTAAATTATTCCCAATAAACAAAGTACACACCCTTCCAGGTCAGCAGGTACCTGCTGATCTCCCACCACTGGCCCTTCACTGACCTGTTTGTATCAATCCATAACTTACACATGTGCATCTTAGTTCATAGTTGTATACTGCCCTGAAGAAGCTACGGTAGTAGAAACCCAGTCGGCTAAAGTATAGAAATAAAAGTGATGTAAAACAAAGTTATTTTTTTATTTTATAAATTATAAACTTATTTGTTTGCCTGGTGTCGTCAATGATTACGTAATGTTGAATATAATCATCAATGAGTCCCTTCTTATAAATCTAGTTTCATTTTTACGGTCACTAAAGAGAATTTTTGCATAATATGTCAATCTAAAACTTATGTTGGAAAATCTACCGATATTCAAAACTTGAACACATTATATATATTTTTTAAGGCCTGCTTATTCACGATCCCTGTAAAATGCCATATTTGAAAATACCATGAACACTTTTCATAAGTATTCATTTTTTATCTAAGGGCTTCATTATAAGGGCTTTATTATAAGATTTAATAAGGCTTACTTTGCAGTTATATTTTCTAAGACATATTAAAAATCTATCATATTAAAACGTATTATGATGTATATTATCAAAATGTATGAGAAACCTCTTATATTATGAAATTTCAACTACTTAATATTCATTTGGAAACTTGCAATCATCTTTTTGATGATCCATTCTAAATTCGTTTTCAAAAAATTAATTCCGTAGGTAATTAAGAAGTAGAAACCATTAAATTAGGCATTTTAAATTGCCTCATTTACAACGGACGCCCTTGCTTCGTGTACTATTTACCTTAAAATTTTGCGATAAATGTTCATTGTTAACTTTTCGCATATTTTAGGTGTCCCAACATTTGTTAAGAATTCACGGAGCAACTTTTTTGCAAATCCGTCATAAGGAAATACGACTTTGCCCAAACTGCAACAATTATTTCGAATAATATTACGTTACAGTAACACGGACAGATTGCATGTATTCGCGAGGTTTTCATATTACTAACCACGACTGATAAACATCATATTTATTTTACTACTGGAAATCTTTTTCTTTTATGGGAAGAACGTGGGCCTGTTGCTTCCAACATACTGGTACCAAATATTATTTTTTGTAATAAATAAAATGAAAATAAAAATAAAAAATAAATTTATTGAACTTAATAATATTAATATTGAGTATTAAAATACTATAATAATAAAAAAATAAATAAAATTGATTTCTACAACTTAAACACAATAGCAATTAATATACTCGTACAAACTGTTAAATAATCCTCAGCTGCCTCAGCTTGACGGCCTCCATGGTCGAGGGGTATTGCTCTCGACTACGAATCCGAAGGTCGCGGGTTCAAATCCCGGCGTGCGCAAGTAATTTTTATTTAATTAATTTGTGTTGTTTCACAATTAATTCATTTAAAAATAATATATAGTATGTTTGCGCGCGTTCCAGAGTGGAAAGATACTCTCAGTATCGCCCTGGTGAAAGACCACCATTCAGAATTGAAACGTTGCTTGAAATGGCTTATAGCCGTGTTTGGTGACGAGATCTGAATAGCCAGGTATTTCCCCTTTTCCCCACCTTCCTCTCCCTCTTCTCCTTCCCCTCCCCAATACCTTCAGCCTCACAACGTTCCCCAATTGGGAATGCCATAGTCTCACTGGCTCCAGATGGTTGGGAGCAGTTAGGGACTCTTGTGCGGTAGACATATAAAAAAAAAAAAAAGCTTGTTATTACATTTTAGATGTTTTTTTAGAAAAGGATAGAATAAGATTAACATTTTTGGCTAAAGAAAATAATGTTTCAAATGCAAAAAAATTGCACTTTGCGACTAACGTATAAAGTTTCAAGTACAAGATAATAACATAAGGAGTTAAGACATCAAAGGCTGCTGAAACCATTTGTGCCATTCAATGGGAGAATGCCACCGGACTACTAGGCATTTCAAAGGCAGGTTATCCGAGAGTTCGCTTGTGAGGTAATTTCAATTTGGTGGAATCGAGAAACTACCCACAACATTGGGTAAATTCCTAACAATATATCAGAATAGGTGTATTAGATGATGGAAAGATTTAAAAAAATATTTTAATGATTTTTAGATAAAGACGGTACGAACTTTCGTGTAAACCCAGTATATTTGAAATATATGTTTTTCCTGGCTTCAGTAAAGTGCAACTTCCATTAGTTCGATCAAACTTTAGAAATAAATCAATCACCCTCGATCCGGTGGGGATTTCAGAGGCTTGAAAAATTGATGCGACAGCAAGTCGGAAATATTGATACAAAGCCATACGAGTACAGTGAACACAGCCAGTGCCAGATGCTATAACTGCCGCGGAAACCTAGTGCTGCTTTGAAATTCAATATCCCCGCGGCTGTAGTCGCGAAAAGCTATAAAAAGAATGTTTGATGGCACCTGTTCAAAACGCTGGAAATGTAATTTAATTTTTGAACATCCGGCGGAAGTGAGCAAAGCCTTACTCATTCAACCTTCGTCACATTTGACCCACTCCGAGAGTCAAAAAGAGGGATGGTATAATTTTAGGGTTAAATTATTCACACACAAAGAATACCACGCGTTGTCATAATTTTATTGGAATATTTTATGCAAACATTGAAATAAAATTCACATTACGACCATTTTTTTGTGTTGATTTTTTTATGAGAATACAACAATTTGGGTTTTACTGTTATTTTAATTTATTTTAGTTACACCCCGAGGGGTCTCCTGCTCACGCGAGCTGACCATATACTTGGTTTGACAATGGCACCCATAAATGAAATCAGTTATAAGGCTTAAGGAAATTTGACGGATAAAAGAATGGGAAAAACAGGATGGGATATTCCTGGATATCTGTCATATTAGTAAAGATAATTAAAGCCTCTTCATGAAGCGTCTCAATTCAAATGACGTTCGGTTTTATGCATTATGCTTTTTAAACAATGTATATAAATATCCCCAATTAAATAGTAAATTACATTTTGGCAACTTAACAGGACAAATAAAAGACTGTTTATTTTTAAACTTATGTGCATTTAAAAATATACAAAGGTTACGCTTTGGATATACTTTACATATGTAATAAATGTGTGCAATAAAATAAAGAACTCCAATGAAAAATATTATGATTTTAAAATATATATATATTAATACAGATCAGCAAAATCCGATTCCGAATATGTAACTTTTATTATATGTATGTTATATGGGTACAGCGCCCTTGAGGTGATTTTTTACAAAAACGGCGCTATACAAATCATCCAAGTATGATTATTATTATTATTATTACCGCTGTATTTGGAACATCTGACATCACGTGTGTATTCTGTTTTTGGATTGGTATGGAATTTTTTATGTTTCGATTTTGTTTTATATTTTAAATGTGTATTTTTTTAGCTTTGATGAAACTTTACCTTAATTTGGGTGACTTTAAGCTCTATAATTGTCAATATAAACAACCATTATTAATAACATAAATTATAGTATTCATGAGCAAGCCAATTGTCAATATGGATATTTTGATAATGGTAATGCTCAATACTATTACTATTCTTCTAGGTAAAGTTTCTAAAAAGGTACATAATATTAAGTATTATGTTTAGTTATGGTTTACTATGAATATAATTTAGAATTATGTACGATAAAACTAATCCTTGTTTTAAGATTTGACATTCCAACCTCAAAACCGACGGCCATAGATTTGGAGCCTTTGGCAGCCTTTAAAAAATTTAGAAAAATTATTTTACCTATGAAAACCAACTTTTGAAAAAAAAAACAAAATATGCTGATATTTAAGTTTGAACGTCATTAGTGAAAAAAAAATTGGACTGGAGTTCCTTATTATGATTCTCTTATTAAAATTTAAAAAAAAAGTAATTTCGCAATTTGGAACTGCTTTTGTTTATTGTATTTAGATAATCGATGACCTACGTTATGAATCGCAAATGCATCGATAATTCAGCTCCCCTTACATCCTTTTCTATGACGATTTAATAAATGATTTTATTTTATTTTTTTATTCCTTACTATTTGTTTTATTTTACGCAATTTTTGTTAACATACTCGTATAATTTTCATAGATAAATAGTAAAAATGCTAAAAGATGGCGTTCATATCTCAATTCTTGAAAGAATGGACTTGGACTTGAAATGGTGAAAATATGTTTACAATATTCTCATAAAAATACGAGATCTAACACTTTGTAGTCAGCATTGTAATTTTATTTTGTTTTTCAGCCTAATTGTCTGCAATGAAATTGTAGCACCCTTCTACCACATTCCTATCAAAATGCCTTTGTTCCTATTATCACACAGTGTTACGCGTGTGTCAAGTACTCGCTTATAAATATCAGAAATTCATTAATACCTAGCAGCAATCTACCCGAATCAACCATTAAAGCCACCCCAAAGAGTGGTAGACAAAGGCGCTACAGTCAAACGTGAAAACTCACAACCCTTGTCCATTATTCAACACGTGTTAAAGGTCGTGGGTATACCAACCCCAGACAACTGCAGAGTTTACCAACCTGCTGCTCGTAAGCTAGCCTTATTAAATTACAGGTTGCTTGACGTGAAAACCTGCTCAATATTCAATCTAAAAACTTTATATATATATCGTGCCGTGCGTATTCTAGCATACTTTTCTAGTTATATGATATATGTACCTGCGATACGTCATCTAATCCACTAATGATCAACGGCTTATGGATAAGGGAGTCCAATTCAAAAATGATTTATTTGTAAAGTGTTCTAGATTATAAGATTATCTTTTTGTAACATTATACATAAATTAAAACAAGGCAGAGTAAAATGAATAAAAATTAATATGGTAATCGAACGATTCTTCATACCAGAGACCAAATTAATGTAAAACTGCTATAAATTCTATGATTAAATCGATCATCTTAAATATAGATCAATCAAGAACCGAAAATGCAGGTCTGTTTCATTAACGTTAATACATTTTCTATCGATTTCCATTATTTTATTTATTTATACCGAGTTTTTACAAATGTTTGCACTTACGTGGCAACAATTATAAAACGTCAGTTATTATAAATAAAATACATACGATTTGCAAATAATCAGACAAAGGATACGTAAAACATAAATTCACAAAAACTCACTCAATGATACATAATCCAATGGAAACAAGAGACACAAGTGATATAACAAGTGAAGACATGATATAATTAGCTCAATCATTGTTGTTACATATTTCAATTTAATAGCGGGTAGTTTAAAGTAATACTTTTAATTTCAAATTTATATTCGCTAACTACCTTATAACAAACATAAGGTCTACTCTTCGGAGTTGCCAAGAAATTTAAAGATATTTATAAAATGAAAATAAAACAATAACTTTGTTTATAACCACGAGAATTTTATTTAATTTTATTACGACCGACCGGTTTCGCTTAACATAAGCATCTTCAGGGTATAAAAATTAAACTGATCAAAAATACATAGTGTGTGTTTATATATACAAAATAGAATAAGACAGAACATAACATAGAACAAAGAAAAAATGAGATAGCATGAAATAGCATGAAATAGCATGAAATAGAAATAACCGAGCGAAAGGGACAGAAGTGCACATAATGGAATACCAAGGAATAACTGAACAGGTGATTATGGGATGGGAAATTTTACGAGATATAGGGAATATACCTAATATTGGGCTATTGGACACATTTAGTTGATTATTAAGAATTTTATTTTTGGTTTTAACAGCTTTCTTTATTTCTAGTGATTCTAAATTATTTAATCTGTTTCCATGACCATTTTTATGAAGAATATTAGCACCAGTGCTTTGATTGAAGGTATGATCTTTATCAATAAGGTGATTGGCGAATTCTGAAAAACCGTTATTATTTAGGCATCTAAGATGTTCTTTAATTCTAATATTGACATTGCGTGTTGTTTTGCCAATATAGAATGCTGAACAATCATTACAATCTAATTTATATATTCCCAGTGACTAAGCTTGTCGTCTTTATCTTTTGAGTTGATTAAAAATTTACCTAAATTATTATTTGTATAAAATGCAGGTCTTAATTCAGAAGGAAGATTTTTTACACTGCAGGAAGAAAAATGATTAATGAATAAAATACGCCGCCATTGGTAGCTAAGATTGTTAATAGTGTTAATTTTATGTGGATTAGCGAATAAGAAGTTTTTAGTGGCTATTTGTTTTTGTTTTTTACTTAAAATTGTATCAATTAAATCGGACTCATATCCATTATTTAAAGCTATTTTTTTAATTAATGCTAGTTCGTTGGAAAAATTAGTATTTGATAACGGTATCGTGACCAAACGATGGACCATTGAATGAAACGCGGAGTGTTTATGAGAAAAAGGATGATTGGATGTATTATGTATAACAATGTCGGTGTAGCTGGGTTTACGAAATATATTAAAATTTATTTTATTATTTACGACAGATAAGGTGGGATCTAAAAAGTTTAAGGTTGAATTGTTGCCTATCTCTAATGTGAATTTAATCTGCTGGTGGTAGGAGTTTATAAGGTTGTGGAATGCATTCAATTGACGTTCTGTCCCTGTCCATATACAGAATATGTCGTCAACATATCTTTTCCACAGTAAAACATTTTTTATAAGGGGTGAGGTACCTGTTAAAATTTTGTTCTCTAAATTGTTCATGAATATATCTGCAATCAGAGGGCTAGTGGGCGATCCCATAGGTAGGCCTTCTGTTTGCTGATATATAACACCATTAAATTGGAAATAATTTTGTTTTAAGCAAACATTAAATAATGAAGTAAGATCATTTATGAACTCTTTAGACAAATCAGACACACACTATGTATTTTTGATCAGTTTAATTTTTATACCCTGAAGATGCTTATGTTAAGCGAAACCGGTCGGTCGTAATAAAATTAAATAAAATTCTCGTAGTTATAAACAAAGTTATTGTTTTATTTTCATTAAATATGTCTAACCACAAAGTGACTGCTTTCTATCAAAATATATTTATAAAACTTTGTCATTATGTTAGCTGGTGTGTAGGACCATTAAGATTTAATGACATTTTGTGTGAGACCGTTAAGATGTAATGATATTATAAATGAGACCGTTAAGATGAAATGATAATAATAAAAAAATTAATAATATGTATTTTTTTCAAACCCACATTATTTAACATAAACATTTGAGAAAGCTTTGACTGCCCAACTAGGAACAAATTCCACTTTAGGACAGTCAAATTGGCAAGTTTAGTTCATACTAAATGCCATTATACAAAAATAGGAGGGGAAAAAGCTAGTATTGTCATAGTATGGCAATATAATGCACTAAAAAGTATAATGATTAAGTATAAACAGATTATTCATACGAGGTTTATTCAAAAGAAAAAGTGAATTTTGAATTTTCGCGGGCTGTGTACATTCAATTATCGATTTTTTTTGTTATGGTACGCATATGTTTATCATATGTTAGCATTATCAGCTATTTTGGATTAGTGGTTTGTTTTTGACGACTGGAAAGGTTAGTCACGTTTTTGTGTGTTCTTCGATTTTTTACTTTTGAAAAAAATGGATCACAGAATATGTATTAAATTTTGCGTTAAAAATGGAATAAAGTCCTCCAACGCACTTAAAATGTTGACTGTGGCATTTGGCGAGTCTACTTTGTCTCAAAAAATTGTTTATAGGTGGTCAAAGCGCTTTACAGAAGGCCGAGAAGATGTTAATGACGACGAATAATCGGCTTATGCCAAGCAATTTTCTCGGATGTTTTGGGCATGAAACGTGTGGCAGCGACGTTTGTTCCGAAATTGCTAAATTTTAAGCAAAAGCAACGTCGCATTAATATCGCTCAGGAGTTGTTGAATGACGTCAACAACGAGATTTTAAATTAAGATTTGCTCAAAATGGTCATAACTGGTCATGAAACGTAGCTATATGGTTATGACGTCGAAACCAAGGCCCAATCATCCCAATGGAAGCGGCCAGAAGAGCCAAGACCGAAAAGAAGCACGCCAAGTTCTATCAAATGTGAAGGTTTTGCTCACTGTTTTCTTCAATTACAATGGCGTGGTGCATCTTGAGTTCTTGCCAACAGGTTGTACGGTTAATAAGGAATACTACAAGGAAGTTATGCAACGTTTGCGTGAAGCAATACGGCTCAAACGATCGGAATTGTGGAAAAACAAATCATGGATTTTGCATCACGATAATGCACCAGCTCACATCAATGCTTGTTCGTGATTATTTGGCCAAAAACAACACCGTAATCATGCCTCAACCACCGTATTCACCAGATTTGGCTCCCTGCGACTTTTTCCTATTCCCGAAACTGAAGAGACCAATGAAAGGAAAGCGTTTTGCCACAATTGATGAGATAAAGTCACAATCGAAGAACGAGCTGATGGCCATACCGAAAAGCGTATTCCAGAAGTGCTTCGAGGATTGGAAGAAGCGCTGGCATAAGTGCATTATATCTGAGGGGGAGAAAATGGATATTGATGAATAAATAAATACTTTTCGAAAAAATTCAAAATTTACCTTTTCTTTTGAACAAACCTCGTATGTGTTTTAGGGGTACTGGTTGTATGATATGCATTTTTTGGTTTAATGTAGAGTAATAATGAATTACATAAGAAGGTTGTACTGATGTGTAATACTCATTAGCAAAATTTGGCATTTTTTTGGGATTGGAAAAGATGTTATTGATGTTCAATGTTTTAATTTCGGTAGACTTACTGTTTTTTGTTTTACTATTATTATGAAATGCTTCCCAACAGACGTTCTGGAGATTATTTTTTTCGTAAATGAACTTTTTATAATAATTTTCCTTCATAGATTTAATTATTTTTTTTTACATAAGTTCCTGTATTTTTTGTAATGAGCTTGTACTGAAATATTATCTGGATACCTTTTCACCTTTTCATGAAGTTGGTTCCTTCTGTAGATAGATTTAACAACGCCCGGAGAGATCCAGGGAGTGAGTTTAAACTGGCTGTTTGATATGAGTTTCTTACTAGTATGTTTATATAAATATAAATGTAGTTTACTAGTGAATTCCTTCATCGCAATGTCTGTGTTAATTTGGTCAAATAGTTGTACCAATTTTCTGAACGCAAGTTCTCAAGCAAATTAGTGTAGTTTATTCGAGGGGCGTATTTAATTTTAGCAATTGGGGGAAGTTTAACTTTAAGGCAGGGGGCTGTAGTATAGTGATCCGAAATCGATGTGTGAATAACAAATGAGTCAATAAAGTTATTATTTGTTTACATCGATGTGATCTAAACGGGATTTAGTGGCGCCCTGTTCTCGGTGTTGATTGTCTGAATGAAGCCATTTTCGGTGAGAAGACATAAATAATCGTTTAATTGATGGTGATATTGAGGAATAGTATTAATATTGAGATCACCTATTATTTGACGTCCAAATTTTTTAGAACTGTTGACGATAAATTGAAGGGAATTCAAGTGAAAGAAAGAAGATGATGTATTCGTATATATTGCAAAACATTTTATTTTTTTCATGAAAAACAATCACTTTGTGGTTTGACATTGTATTAAATAAATGAAACACGTTGTTATAAACCGTTGTTACCCGTAGTTTATAACTTAATACATAAAAAAATTATTCAGTACAATTTTTAGATAGTTTGCTTGAGATAATACAATTTCGTCGACTTGCAATTGAATTCCGTCTCTTATGTAAACAGCAATCAGACTAGATTTATTAATATTTATACTTGTGTGATATTCTGTTTATAATTTTAAAGGTACAATGTCATTTTGTGTCTCCGTCGGGATAGTAGTGCCGATAGCGGCGGATTTCGTGTCCCTTTTACATTGCTTGCACTTTTTTTTTTTTTTTTTTTTTAATATATTTATTTCTTGCTAAAGCAATCCCGATGAGTTTCAAAACTCATTTTAGGACGGGAGGAATTTACAATACATAAGTAGAAGATAGTACATACAATTTTACATTGACAGCAAAATATCAAAAATACAAGTTTCACATACAAACAGAAATAATTTTATAAGGCCAAGTTAAATAGAACAACACACAAGAGAAAACATATAAGGGAATAACAAAATATACAAATATGGATTTATCTTCTGTCGCGTTCGACGTTCTTGAGTAAGTCTACGGTAAGTATTCTCCGTTATTCCTCCACAGGCTAGATGGTAGGTGCCTTTGCCATGTCGAGCACACAAATATCGACTCGTCAGAGAGAATCACTTCAGGGCATACAGAGTAGTGCATTATGAATAGAATTTATTTACTACCGACGTTGACACACTTTAAAACTTTTTTTAATTTTAAACTTTTACTGGTAAATTATGTAGAATCACTTTGTTGTCATTTTTAGCTATGATAGGACTTTATTCCCAGACAAGAAACAATATAGATAACTTCCCGATTTTTCGTTTTATCACATTAAATAAACTTAGGCGGAACTAAAATAATATGAACCAGTCAGTGAGTTGTATTGTTGTTAATATTGGTGTTTAGCAATGATGTTTTTAATTCGGGGGGAGCATTAATATATGCGTTTAATGTTGTGCGATAGGTTATTTTATAGTTCAGTTACCAGCATAACCATTATCTCCGTTTAAAGAATATTAACGGCGTTTTCAGTTTAAACAAATTTTTAACACGTTAAAATAAATTTATTTTCATGATAATTCATCAAGAAAAGTTTTTAGCGAGTCATGCCAGGGTAAGCCCGAAAGGTTCGCGACCCCTGCTCCTGCTGTACCAACCAGACCCAGGTCCATTAATCTTGCATCTTGCACGTACGGAACAATTCGTCATGTAAAATGGATTTATAGGGGTCATTTCTTCTAGAACTCACTTTACTCCGCTTCGACCCACTTCCAACTGTGCTTGTTAGGAACTCCGCTGCCTTTCTTTATACTTTTCACTTGTATCAAATATCATCGCATGTTTTCCACGTATAAGAATTACATTACGGACGGAATTAATACATTATTCGAATTGTTTCCACAAAGACTACAAAAAGCAAGTGTTGGAACAAGCGAGGATTTAACCGATTTCGTTTCAAATATTTTCACAATTTCATTTTATTTATCGCTGTGCTTTCGATTCCAGAAAATCGTTTTAGGTTAGTTTTATTATTATGTTTTATTGTCCGTCAAATTTGTTTGACGACATACGACGACGATATATATCTACGACCAGCGTCATTTTTATTATATTTTTTTGGTATTCGAACAGTCCCCGTAAATCAGTGATTTTTGGTCCGTTTCGGCGTTTAAACAAATTTAAATCAGTCGCTAGGCATAACGGTCAAATTGATCAAATGCTGACACAGGCAGAGAATCGGTGGTTAACGGTGGTAGACCGTCCCTATGTCGAAAAATCAAAATGACGTTAATCGCCGACCGAATGTGACAGGCGTTCAAACATTTGGGTCTTAGTTTTATCGAGTTATTCGCGACCTACACTACACTCACTGAATAAGGGAACGATTTTCTTATATATGTATTTTTTTTACATTTATTTCCTTCACTCAAATACATACTGACCTTTTTACTACTAAACTAAGCACATCGTACCATAATAGTAGACGTAAAGATATGAGTCAATCTGACTTATAATCTCCAATGTGAGCTAACTACTAATAATAATAAAGTCAAGGCATTTCATGCTTACGAGTTGTACGTACCGGCCTAAGTACCTTACGTAATTTTCTTGGATTAATATTTCCCTTGTAAATTTCCTGCTGTATTTAATGAAGGCTTTACCCTTTGGTTACTGATTATTCCCCTATCTACATACTCCCACAAAACACTTCGGATAGAGAAGTTAATAATAGTAACATAGAGCGAGACTTATTAATAACGGAAAATTATTTGATTTCATGTATAATTTATTAATAATTGTAATCACATTAAATTAATATTCCGATAAATAATTCATGTTCTTGTGTACAATATTGTGTATGTTTAATTTTCATTCTGTATTCCTTCAGCCGAATTTTCATTTCGGAGAATCGGTGTAGAAAAATAAATACATTTAAAAGAAATTAGTTCAACAAAACATGGCACTAATATAGGTTGGTATATTATACGATAAAGTAGATTAAACTAACATGTTAAAGAGCCTTAATTTCCCGATATACAAAGTAAATTGAGCAAGAAACCTTCATAAATCATGACAGAACTGATTCAACTACCATTCCATTGTCAAACAAAGGTAGTAGCAAATCCTAAACCTACACCGAAATGTTATTTGGTATGAATTCTGTAGAAATTACATGAAGAAGATTTTTTCAAAACAGGCATCCCTTTTCACGAACCTTACTTCAACGAAAGAAATATATATTTATTTTAGTTAAATATAATTACATTTATTCCTCATTTTCCTCCTTCATTTTAAGCACTGAAACCTTTTCTTTTAATTTCTTAAATTTTTTTTTCCTGTGGAGACGCGACATTACAATTATTTCGAATACCTTAATTTATTCGTTAAAAACAACATTTCTTAAAACATATTTATGTATACTATATATTTATTGTAGAGGGGACCTGAAATTATTATTAAATAATTAATTAAAATAAATACACTTTGTATGAATCCGCTTTTAGATTTGATAGATTCATCAGAATGGAAACTAGTTGACATATATACAAAATAAAAGTGGATTCATACAAAGTGTATTTCTTTTAATTCATCGTGTCAATCCACAAAGTGTGTGCTTATTATGAAAATCTTTTAAATAATTATATTGAAATTTATTCATGTATATTATCTATAACACATTTAGTAGACATTGAAGAAAAACAATGACAGAATATTACACGATTCACAACTGAAGCATTTGGTTCCTTAGAACAGGCAATCTGCTTAGCTGAGAAATAATATCGACTTACAAGACATAATGGCGCTAGTACATATTTTAATTATTTTAATTTATTTGTATATTCTCATTTTTTATTAGTTATTATACAATATTATGTACTTTCTATTATGTTATATTCTTTGTATATGTATCAACATAATTAAATAATTTTAAAATATAATTAACTTTTTGCCAGTCGAACACTGAGCGCTTTCCAATTAATCTAATAAGTGTGAGCTTGGTATTGTTACCTTTTAAATGGAGATTTATTGTGATATAGGGATTGTGGAATAATAAACATTAGACTTAATTATTTATTTCTCATTTTGAAACATTTAATTCACGATGGAATTTATTTTTAATATGACTTAATTAACACCGTGCATTTTCGCGGATGACTTGTGTTAATGTAAATAAACTGGGCAAACATTCAAATTTCTCTTTCATCTTCTAGCATCGCGACACGCAGGAGACCCTGGCCGTGCTGGACCGCCTGGATCTGGACACCGAGAAGCCATCAGACGAGGAGGTGGCCAGGAAGTTCGGATTCGAGGAGGACTACTTCAAGGGAACCGTGTCTTGGTGGCAGAACATGAAGCCGCAAATGTGGAGCCTGTTTGACGAGCCCTACAGCTCTAATTCTGCAAAGGTAATTGTGCTTGTATATTAATTTTAACATAAATAAAGAAATATATAACAATTTTCAATATTACACATATGAATATCATGTTAAATATTCAACAGTCAATCGTATTAACATAAAATAAAATCCAATAAAAGTATTTCATTTTCTTGCTCCACTATTCATGTCTCTGTTTAAGTGCGTATATTAAAGTAGGCACCATTTATCTTTACAACGTATTAATGAATTTCGGTACTTAGTTTTGTTTTTTTTTCATTCTTTTTCATACACCGACGGTATATTGCTTGTCGAAACGTGAAAAACCTTTCGTACTACGTTCTTTACGTCAATTTTCAAGTCATTTTCGTAAGTTCCCTTCAAATTTTAACAGGGACGTTTACATACGAGTATACGTATTATATATCTATTCGCATACCCGCTTCGAAAAGCGAACTGTGTACCGGATAAAGATTATTTTTTCTTTTTTTATAAACAATAATTATTAGCCTGAAACACTCATCAAAATTGAAAAAACCTTCCGAGAAAAGATAAGTGTCGCCGACAGGACTCGAACCTGCACCCTTCTGATTGCCGGTCAGATGCTCTACCGTTGAGCTACGTCGGCTTATCGTAAACCCGCCAAGTTAATCAATATATACTAGTGTTTCATTCAATAATTACTGTTTTTATTATTTTTCACCTGTAAACAACCAACTTTATTAGTATGAGAAAGGCTTGTAACGGCTAAATCCCTCAATAGATGGCGTCGAGACAAATTATGTCTACATTTTATTGGTGAAAAATGCTTTGACCAGTCAAATATTTATTAATTGAAAAACTAAAGTTTTTAAAAACTTTAGTTTTTCATTTAATAAATTCTTTTTTCTATTTATTTATTTTTATTTTTTTGTTTTTATTGACGGACCATTGTTCTATTAGGCAGAATACATAACACGAAATTAAATAAACAAGAGTTACAGTAAAATAACAGCTGATATATAATTTTTATATAAAGCAATGACAAAAATAGGACAAAAAGTATGCATCGCTTCTACGACATGTTCTTGTGTTCAACAGCTCGGCTGTGGAATGCTATTCCGGCCTCTGTTTTTCCTCCCTCCTACAACATGGGTCTCTTTAAGACTCAGATTCACTCCTTCCTATCCTCTAAAGTACCCTCCACACATCATCCCCAAAGATGATATAGGTTTTGAGGGAAATTATTTCCCTCGAGGCCTACTGTGTGGTATATTACACTGTAATTTTTTTTTCAAATCAAAGGCCTGAATAAGGTTTTGGTCGAGTCCATGATTTTAGACATTTTAATTAATAATCTTAATTTCATAAAGCCTGACAAAAATCATTGAGACTGGTATCAAAATTTTCAATGCCCTGACTTGAGTTAACAAGTCTAGAAATTCTGGACAGCGGAGATTTGTTAGCACTTTAATTTTCTTGTCTTGAATAGTTGTCATAAATATTTTTCAATGGTAATTACGCAATTCTATAAAGTTTTAAGAACCATCTTATGTTTAAATCACACAAGCGGAAGAAGAAATAATTTTTCCAGATTAATTTTATTTTTTTCCTGTGACCGCTTTTTATGGCGAAATTCACCTGAATTTTAAATGTAAATATGTAAGTCAAACAGAAGATTTTTTTAAAACTTCAATTCGTTGTTAAATTTCGGTTTAAAAATAGGTTCCCGAAGTAAAACCCAATTAGCATGAATTTCCAGCAGAATATCTTCATAGTGACCAAATTTACGCCGTTCGACTAAACCTTCAAAGTTAAAACGATTATTCAGGAAAGCTTATGAACGCCATTTCTGTTTGAATTATTCCCTATATACAAGTCTCTCCAAATTGTAGCATCCGATATTGTTAAGTCGCCAAGAAGTAACGGGTGAGGCGCCGTGGAATTATTTTACGTCGAAGTTTTAACTAAATACTATCTTACATTAATTAATGTGGTTGTCAATCTTCAGAAGTTTACGAGTGTGTTCAAAGTTTCCCCTGCGTACAAGTTAAAAACTTGCGAACATCGCTGTAGACTGAGAACAACGGTTATGTTTAAAGTGTCCAAATTTTGCGGTTTGTTTAATTTGCATAATTGATGACTTGGATGAGCACTCAATTCATTCCGTAAAGCGAGTTTTAGAGAAAGTTGAATGTGGAAATTATATGATTACTTTTCACTGTAATCACTGTTTTTAGGTTTTCCCTATTGTTCTACATCAGTGTTTCTTAACCGTTGTAATGATACAAATCCTACGATGCAGCATCATCGTAGGATTTGTAATAATCTCATCGTCATCAGAGTAATAATGGGGACCTGACCTGGTTACCTCAGTAGACAAGCCAGGTGACTCTCTTCTGCAGGCGCGAGTCGGCGTTAGCCTCAAACCGGCTCAGAGGATAAAAGGTACTTAACCACCAAATGAAAGAGATGTGCATCTTCTAGTCAAGGTTTGTTTTATGGAAAGGCATTTACAGGTAGTACATATGAGGTTATAATATCAATTGGCAAGACATTTTCTATCTAAGGTCTAAATCTCTCTCTCTAGAGAATCTCAAATCGGACATGTTATTTATAGGGCACAATTAACTACAGCACAGAAAGGAGGGTTGAAAATACTGCTTACATGAGTCGATCAGCGACTGGTGTCACGTTCCTTCATCGTAAAATTGTGATGTCGAGGGACTATGGATCTCACACGTACAACATCAGGCAGGACACAGCGAGGAATGCACTCATTAATGACTTTAATAATTAGGTTTATGCAAAGACAATGAGTTTACAATGTACTAAATGCATGGAAGGCAAGATAACGCCAGAAACCACGCAGGGCGGCCACGTGCCCAAGGGCACGTTATACGCACCTCTAGATTGTATGACCGCTCTCGAAAGAATGGCCGCCAACGGTCCCTCCGCAAGCGGGCTCGCGGGCTCGCGGGCTCGCGGGCTGGCGGGCGGAAGTGGCGCCGCTGGTGTCTGAGCGCGAAACTAGCCACGAGCGGCTAGATGTATTTTACAAACGACTAGATTCTCCTATTAAATTGTAGCGAACTTTGTTACATAACACCGTGTTGAAAGAATCGCCCCCTTTACCACAGTAAAAGTATCCCCCCCCCCCCCCACTCCCCTCCGTATCAACGAATGAACAATACGTTAGAAATGTCGAGCCTCGGACGGTACAAAACTTTCACTCGTAGGTGATATTTAGAACCTTTTTGAATGGCCCTTCATGATATACGAAGAACATGATATTGAGTATTATGTCTCAGTTTAAATTATTGCTCCTAAAAGTGTAGTTTATTAAACAGAACTTAAAAAATCAAAGCGCCTAAAGAAAGTGTAAAAGTGTATCAGTGTGCATAGCTCGTGAATGAGCTTATTTTTCTATATTTACACAGTGCTCACTCGAACTTCTGCAGCGCCTCATAAATGCTAAAAACGCCCCGCCAGACCTCCAAAACGCCCACAAAAGGGCGCTGACGACCCGGTTAAGAATCACTGTTCTACATGAAGCAATTTGAAAATGACAGATTCTTACATTATACAAGTTTTACCATCCGGCTTCGTCCGTGATTTGTATTCTCGATAAATTAGTTGTATGTCCTCTTTTTTTTTACTGTAATCAAACCAAATTATTTTTGGTTTCAGAAGATTTCGTAACATTTTTATAAGGAATCTTTTTTTTCATATCGAATAGTTGAAAAAATGAAGCAAAGGATGCCTCATTTTAGTCTAATTTTTTATCGTTAAAGGTTTTCGAATATCCACACGTCATGCGATAAATACAACAAGATTCCACACAACGAAAGTTTAAATTTCATGATGTTAAAACAATTTTAAATGTTTCATTCGCGAAGATATTCTGCGTTATTGTAAAGATGATTTGATTGTGAAAGGATTACCACAAATTTTTGGATTAACTGAAATTATTGAGAACAATACTTTTAATATATGGTTATATATCATAGCTTTTACGTAACTGGCGATATCTTAGGAACGAAACGAAAACATATCGTTATCTGTGCTTTTATTGTGAAAAACTCGATATTAAATAAATAAAACGATTTTTTGTTTGCACTTCGATGGTTTTGAACCCGCGACCTCTGAGCCTAAATCCAAGTATATTTTCAATATCATATTAATGTCGTCGAATTAGATATCTTTGATGTCTCTAAATATGGGAATTAATGAATAAATCAGATCCAAAAATTGACCCAATGCAAATTGCGTTATCTCTGGGTTTTTCACACTACGACGGAATCCTTGAAGTAATTGGTATTTTTTCAGTCTATTGGCTCGGAAAATTACAGCCGACATTCTTGTATGAGGTGTCAGTATAAATTTAAGGGTATAAATATCCCTTTTTACCACCGGCCAGACCATTAAAATACCGCCAGCCGATTGGTTGCGTCCGGTGAACTTGTTATGCCCAACGAGCGGGAAATTTAAAATAAGAACAGCCCCGGTGACGTCATTGGGCACCCGTATTATTTTTCAATTACAAGGCTTCGCGGTCAGTAATTATCATGGAGACGTTCTTCGTATTACGGGAACTTTTTCCCTCCAAGTCTTAAAATATCAGATTTTGATAAGAGAAATGAAGAAATGGAAATTTGATTCATGTTCACCATTTAAAATTTCAGAAAACTTTATAATATTCTCATTTATTTCATATTTCATTTCATTTTCCTGGGAATAAAGAATGTATTTAAAAACACTGTAATTTGAAGCCAAATGACTACTTTATCAATACTTATGCGCAATGAACAATGGTTTAGTTTCAGAGGAAGGTATTCAATTAAATTTGTTTTTTGAATTAACTCAAAAGTTTAATCATCAAGTAGGAATTATTAATTTATTGGTCACATAGACACACACGTATAGATTATAGAACAAGAATAAAATTTAATAATTATTCAAGTCATACGCGACAAACAAATTATTAGAAAATCGAGGTTATGTGGTACCAAAACCCACACCTCCTGTAAACATCTGTGGAAAATATATAGCAATAAATATTATTCTTAGACCAACGTCTAAAACTAGGAAAATAAAATAACATCTGCGTCGACGGAGATTAAAATAGGCCAAAACTTTGCCACATTCTCAAAAACAAGATGATACCCCAACACCTTCCAACATGTGAGTTCTGTACAGTGCGATTCTGTACTCACATTATAAGCGAAAATATATGCTCTCAGTAAGGACCTTATGACTAAATGGCAGTCGCAGAAAGATTCACAATAATGCTACGACCACACAATCGCCCAACGTCTCAACCCGAACTCGGTTCGGGTTGGGACGTTAGGCGATCGTATAGTGACTATAAATCGGGCAACTACACGATCGACCAATGTTCCAACTCCAAAGTAGTGATGCTATTTTACCTAAAATCTATCGATCTACCGATATTCATAGAAAATTTACAAAAATTTGTGATATTGACACAATTCATTCCTCATTAGGTACTCATAATACTGGAAATAAATAATAGGTAACCATGAAATAATAATTATCGGGAATCACCAAATCACTCATCCCTTGTTTCTTGAACTTCACAATAAAAAAATATTTCATTACAAAAATGTTAGAAAAATATGATAAATTTCAATCTTTTAACCCCCACCGCTTGTCGATAGTTATTTCGCCTGTTTTAGCTCCGCATTTTATTTTTACGCACAGCCTGAGTCAGATTGCAGCCCAAAAATAATATAACAACTAGCAACTTGCGGTGATTTTCTCACGAAAACGGCGCTATAGAAGTAATCCAATTATTATTATTAACGATTATAAATCGGATTCATGCATTTCGCCATTGAGGTAATTTTTCATGAAAAACGGCGCTGTACAAATTATCTAAATATGAATATTATTTCCATAATGCACATTTGGGCATTTATTTGGAGGTTAGTTGAATATTTGAGTCTTCTTTCTTCAATACATAGTTCAGTCATTTATTCTTCGCGCAACACGTCCGTCGGGATCGCCTGCCGAACTCATACCGAACAGCCAATGTGTGGAAGCCGGTTCGTGCGGGTTCGGCCAACTAGTTTGAAGGTTGGGCCAACCTAGTTCGCCACAGGAGCGATCTAGGGCCTAAAACACACGAACTACCCCTCCACACAATCGCTTAAACGTTAGAGTTGGGAGGTTGGGCGATCGTGTAGTCATGGCGTGAGTGTTAGTGCGTGGGAAAAAACTAACAACCGGATTAAAAATAAGACGGAACGTCGTCAACAATAGTATAACTCAAACTTTGTTGGGCATGTGACACAACCAAGAAATGAGAAAAGGAATTCAAAAGTTTTCCAGGAGAGAACTACAACTAATATGGATGCATTTGAGGGAAGCTTATGTGAAAAGCTGGACCGAGGAGAATAAACGGAATTGTTTTTGATTACTTCAGATTCAAGATTTTTAAAGTCAAGCCCGTAACGTATGTAGATATGGTCACTGGTAACCAATAAAAGCATTGGTGTGGCAACCTATGACTCCATTAATAAACCTTATCTCCTTTTTATCCCTTACTTAACTTAACTTTTTCGTAAGCTATTTATTAGGTACCCGCTTAACCTTTTTAGTTGCGTCAGTAAAACGTTAACGGGGATCACTTTACGTTTTTACTGAAAGTTCCGTGTTAGTTTCTTAATATCAAACTTCATTATATATTTACGACGTCCGCGTCCAGTCGAAATAAATTCACACACTGAAGAAATAGTAACGAGTAATACAAATCCGTATATAGCCGCTATGAAATTTTATGAAAATGTATTTTTTAATGGCGTAAGACATTTCCGATACTTTGATTTTACGGATTCGCTTTGAAAGCCGGAGATAAACATCTGGGCTTTATGTTTCATAAAATTTGTTTTGCCAAAAGTAACAAAGAAAGCTCTTTGTCTATTTGGAAGGTGAGAAAATGCTTTAAAACGTTTTTGTGTTTAAATGCTAAACAAACTTTAAAATTATTCCGGACAAGTCAAAACTTTGATATGTGACCGTGGTGATAAAAATGATATATTCATGTATTCAAACCAGCATGTTGCCACATAATATTTTGCAGTACCTACGTACTTTGTTGCGAACGTAATTTTTTCGAGTTATTTACATCGCCTGACAGTTTTTATTAGTATGTTACGTTAATGGTACTTTTCATCGATGTGTTCCTTTGTAACGGAAACCTATTGCGATTTATTTGTTACAAGTTTTTCCACTATACCAGATGTTACATATATACGTTTTTTTTTGTTTTTGTTTTAATTTTATGTATATAATTTTAAAGGACATATTTCGTACATAATGATTCATAAAATATTATTTCGTACATTTTCAAAATGTATACTACTCTTCTGTTTGAAGCATTTGCTTCTGTACAGAAGAGGAGTTACATCACTATGATAATTTGTCAATCTTTAAAGAGAAAAAGAATGCATTTTATTAAAATAATAACATAAGGAATAAAAAATTATAAAAAATGACGTGTCTATGTTCATTTCACCAAACATCTCATTTTGGTGAAATAATCATAGAAATATCGTATTTTCATACAATTAATAATGTCGTTCTTTGGATCACATATAATGAAAACATTATTAAATAAGAGTGTATAAACATTTGTTATGGAAAATAGAAAAGCAGAGGATTTGTATAAGTAAATTAAACTGAAATAGTTTTTTTTTTTGTTTAAAATGTCTTTAAAATATATTTTTTAAAAGAATTCAATATTTGGATTTTATCAGTAGTGTTTTTAATTTCTTCTTGTAGTCAACAAAAAAAGATCATTCTTGGTAACTATATAAAATGGAGTTGGAGTGCAAATGAAGTATTTAATTTTGATCATGGAAAAATAAAGTCATTATTATTTTTAGTTTTCTATATATTCCTGTTGAAGAAAACATCACTTTCGAAACATGCAGATATCTGTGTATATTAATAAAGTGGTGAACACAAAGTTTTTTTTTTTTTTTTAATTAATTTATTAATAATGACGCCACAAAGTAAATACCAATCTTTTAAAGAAATTAAATAATATTTTTCACTAGAGTTCCTTATTAAGGCCGTGTTAACTTAAGGTTATGCCTATATATTTATATATTCATATATCGGGTTTCGGGGTGGTACTGACAAACTCCATGAGTCCATCAAAGCATAAGGATTTTTTTTTTCATAAAGTTTGATTGAGTTTGTTTAACCGAATCTTTGTAGAAAATATTATACCGCCCACTATTGGCTCGCTTAATATGAAATCTGTTTTACTGACCGTAACATTACAACTAATTGGCTATGGACATAGCTATCTATGCCAATTTGGCAGGTATCCACGTAAAATTCGGGTGAAGCTACGAGCGTAACACAAGTTTTTGATAACTTTATTTTTTTGGAAAGTAAAATCGCTCTCTTTAAAAAATTCTTTTTTTTTAATATTTTGAAGTTTTACGGTATCACTTTGAAACACGGTGAATAGCTATATGAAGTTATATCTAATTTAATACAGAAATTCATTTTTATTTGATAAAACTATTGATTGACGTTTAGCTGTCACTTCGACGTCTCGAAATTAATTTGACACATCTGTAGTGGTAGCTTTGAGAGATTACACTGCCATTATACAAATTCAAGTGATGTTTAATGTAATTACACAGTAAATTACAGTGATTGTGCTTGAAAGTGCTTCACCGGCCACGCTCAGGCCTTGTCAAGTGGTTTGCTGAGCAAATCACAAAGCCTGGAATAAGCGGTAGCTTACCGATTATCAAATTATCTCTGATGAATCAATCGCATTCAAATGTGTTGAATGAAATGTCTACAGAATTTCAGATTTGGTGGATTTTCAAGCAACAGCGTGATTTTCTGTACAAGCATTTCGTATTAAGTATGATTTTAACTCCCAACATTTAAATTAATGGGAACGTTGCGATATTTTTTCATAGCGAAATTTTTTAAAATATTGCATTAGGGTAATGTACAAATTAACAAAATTACATTAAAGTGCGCTTAAATTACCTTTAAAATATTTTACTAGGCACCAGTGGCGGAGTTGGTGAGGTCAATCGGAAATTAAAAAAAGTGTTAAAAAAATTTCTTCTAAGTATATTAAAAATGCTATGTTGCTATTTTCCTGATTATATATTTTTCCCTAGTTCTAAAGGAATTTCATCGTATCACTGCAGCAGAAATTAGCGACCTAGTAACAAGAAATAATTCGGCGATTATTAAAACGTCTGTGGATAATGATTATTATACTGTTAAAGGTTACAAAAAATTATTTTTAATACGAAAATTACAATTTAAATAACAAACTTCACTTTTTTATATTAAAAAGAATCATCTTCGGTAATTAACTTATTTTAAATTATTTTAAAATGACTTAAAATACGACAATCATGAAAAAAATCTGTTGATTCTTGGAATATCATCATATTGCTGCGCACGCGATTGCCTTGTTGATTCCGGAGGATTGCGCGCACGGCACGGTTTCCCGCTGAGCGCCTCGAGAATGACAAAGCACCAATATTTATATAGCAAATATACTATAAAATAATATAGTATATTTGCGCACGTTCCAGAGTGGAAGATACTCTCAGTATCGCCCTGGTGAAAGACCACCATTCAGAATTGAAACGTTGCTTGAAATGACTTTTAGCCGTATTTGGTGACCAGATCTGAATAACCAGGTATTTCCCCACCTCCATTTTTCCCTTCTCCTTCCCCTCCCCAATACCTTCAGCCTCACAATATTTCCCAATTGGGAATGCCAAAGTCTCACTGGCTCAAGACGGTTGGGAGCAGTTGGGATTCTTGTCCGATATTCATATAAAAAAAAATATATATATATTTCTTAGGACAGAAAGCCCCATAGACACTGAATTCATAACGCACATATGGAATCCATTTCGGACTCGCCCTCGGGTAGTATACCTATACGACAATGATATTACTAACAAATGTCATTGTATACGACCCTACGGGTGGATTTTCTAGCACCGAATTTGAATGACGCGCCGTTTGAAGTGTGGTTATTTGAGACAAGTTTTTTTTTTTATGAGAATTCACTTCACAAACTCGTGTTAGAGAAAACCGCTACTGGTAGGCATATAGAGTAAACAAAGTACAGTACTTTCAACGGTCATTTTTTCAATAATATTTCATAGCTATTTAATTCATCGAGGGATTTAAAAACTGTATACGTTTCGTTACGATAGAGCACAATGTTCGAGACGTATTGGTATTTTTTTTCTGCTGAGGAGTCTGCTATCTATGGAGTGATTAAATCTTCGATGCAAGGGAAAATCACATTATTGAAATAACTGCAACTGTGGCATAGGATAATATATCGATACATTTTATAACCAGTCACCAATCAACCGTCTTGCTGTGGACACCTCTACTTTGTCCAATTGTCATCCACACCAACTCAACGAGTTTCACGATTCATTGATAAAAGGTTATCTTAGAGTGGAATCTAGTCTTAGATTCCACATCCCACCAGTAAGTTTAGGTATCCCACATAAATATTCATGTTAATATTGTAAATGTACTCGTATTTCATAACACCATTGAATATGTCGATCATCTATGAATACGAGTAGGTAACCCCGTAAATATTCATACCGATGTTGTAAATGTATTTTATAACACCATTGAATATGTCTATCATCTATGAATATGTGTAGGTAACCCCGTAAATATTCATACCGATGTTGTAAATGTATTTTATAACACCATTGAATATGTCTATCATTTATGAATATGTGTAGGTAACCCCGTAAATATTCATACCGATGTTGTAAATGTATTTCATAACGCCATTGAATATGTCTATCATCTATGAATATGTTTAGGTAACCCCGTAAATATTCATACCAATGTTGTAAATGTATTTTATAACACCGTTGTGTATTTAATGTTTTTTTTAATGCTAAAGATTATTTATTTTGTCCTCCACGACCCACTAGCGTTGCATTTTTTTTACGGAAACACCACACAGGAGACCCTGAGGGAAATAATTTCCGTCAAGGCCTATATCGTCTTTGGGGATGCTGTGTGGAGGGTCTTTTAGAGGATAGGAAGGAGTGAACTTGGGTCTTGAAGAGACCCATATTGTAGGATGGAGGAAACACAGAGGCCGACAGATCATTCCACAGCCAAGCTGTTGAACACAGGAACGAGTTGTAAAAGCGACCCGTTGACATGTGACAAATGTCGACTGTGTGCAAATTTTGGGCACCCGTTTGGCGTGTTTCCCGACTATGCACCGGTGCCGAAAGGATTATTGACGTTAGTTCCTCAGAGCATCTTCCATTAAAATACCGGTAAAACAAGGACAGCATTCCCACCTGACGTCTGTGCTCCAAAGATTACAGTCCGTTTGTTAAGATAGGCTAATATATCAAACGGACCGCCAGAGGTGGCTGCCAAATTCGACAGTGGGTCACACTTTTGTACAGGGTCAGCAGTTGTGTACTATTAAAGTATCTGTGGGCTCTGTACAATACGCCCAGCTTCTGAGAGGCTAACTTTACTCGGGCTTCGTTGGAGCCCCCATACCCGAGCTGGTCACTTAAGGTTACACCAAGCATATCAATGGAGGGCTTGTTGGGAAGATTGCTTCCATTAAAGGAGACATGAATGCCAATGTCTACCGAGGCGGGATCAAACAAGGTTTGAAATCTATCAAGATTTGCGCCGCCATATTGACGTGGCGTGATGGAGATGTGTGGCGGTGAAGTGGCCTCCCTTAATAGAATCCCTTACAGATTGATAGCAGCCTTTCTGAGGGGCATGTCTCAGTTTCATCAAAAATATACCAAGAGCTATAATGCCATGGAGGTCACATAAACTAAGAAACTTATATCTATCTTATTTGAAAGGGTGGCCTGTGATATCTGTCCACGTGCTTATTGTTTATCTTATTCTTTTTTTTATGTGTGCCGCCTTTATTTTTTTATTCCTGTCGGTGTACCTCACTTTGATGTTTAGAACAGATAATAAATTAATATCTTCTCATCTGTCGAAATATTATTCGCTCGATTATAATCGAAATCACCTTGAAAAGTAACGTTGTAATTTCTATTTTAATCAAAAAGATTTTTTTATCTTTTCCAAATCATCTGTTTAGTAAAGTGCTGCATAAATACAACATTCTCAGCACAAATTACATCATTTAACGCACTTTATAACATTTTTTATAGAAAACTCGATCTTGGCATACACTTCTTGCTTCATTCACATTCATACAATGCCTCATACATTCTCTTCTGTTATTCCGACTTCTGACATGGCCCGACTCGAGTATTTGATTCACTTGATCGTGCCATGTCTTCCTCGGGCGTCCCCGGCTTCTTCTTCCATTCACATTCGCGTCATATATTCTCCTTACACTCCTTTCTTCGTTCATTCGCTCTACATGCCCAAACCATCTAACCGTCCCTTTCTTAATCTTGCTCACTACGCTTACATCAGCCTTGCATTCTTTACGAATCTCAACATTTTTCACTCGATCATACATGGTTTTACCACACATTCGTCTCAGAGATCTCATTTCTACAGCATTCAGTCTACTTTCATCCTTCCTCTACCAGTTCCATGCCTCACTGCCATACATCAAGGTTGCTATCAGCACTCCATTGTGGACTGCTAGCTTCGCTTCCTTGGACAACTTTTTGTTTGCCAACCGCGTTCCTCCGATTATTTCAAATACACAAACAGACTTTCCGTCAGTATTCAAAGTGTTCTCGTATTATACTGAAAACTAATATATTTGTTGATGTCCCGAGTGAACATAACAAATTAACAGTAGTAGATTAAAAATTATTTCTTCGGTATTGTGAGTATTTGAAGATTTTGTTTAACATAAATACAATTCAGTAGAGCACCTGACCAAAAACTTACAACATAATTTAGTGGAAATGACTTACTTAGTTACGAGGGAAGAACCGTTAGTGACTTACTCTGTTTGCATAAAATAATACATGCACATTTTGATACTCCGGACCTGTTAGAAATGATAATGTTCAGAGTACCCAGTACAAATACAAGATGTATAGTTCCAATTCATGAAAAACTGTTTCATACTAACTTTACCTCTAACTCGCCCATGCAGAGACTTCATAGCTTCTGTGGATATTTTAAATCTGGATTACTGGAATACAAAGTTGAAATTATTGAACTCTTTCCTTAATCTTAGTCTATTATTTTGGTATTAATCTAATATTTTTTATTGTATTTCATTTTATTCTTTATCATGTACTTGTATTTTTCACTTCAGTTACATATTTATATATTCATATATGTACCTACTTTATAATTGCATCTACCTACTTTATAATAATATAGAAATTATTTTTTCCCATTTACAACAGATATTCTCCAATATACACTTTATACTTATGGTATATTGTATCACCTTTAAGTAAAGCTTTTTTTAGACGTACAAATAAATAAATAAATAAATTTTCTTTCAAATGAAATTATCTGTAAGTCAGTTTTTTTTTATTAATACCTACTTAAGTCATATTTAATCCTATTTCTACATGTCTAAACGATAAATTAAGCGGTTTTTCAGTGCTCGTTAAAATCGACAAAAAACAGGTTAAACTAAAACAGCGATGAACAACCCACGGCTCGCGAGCGCATTACGTGCGTCCTGTGGATCTTTTCGTGGCCCTCGCGGCTGTCTTGTTGCTAACAATACACCTCATACCGCGTTTGGCATAAATATTCACGTTTCTTGTTATGTGAATACTTCATAAGAGTCCCAACTGCGCAAAGCCAGTTGACCTCTGGGTTCTGAGCCAAGAAGCGTAGCGTTCCGACACGGAAATCGTAGATAAATTGTCGTGAATAGTTTTACAGGTGAGATAACCAATTTTTCAGCTTCTTAGGGGGAATACAACATGTTTTTTTCTGTCCACCATCAACCACAAAAGACCTTTCAACCATAATACATAATATATAACGTAGTGGGGACTCGACGTATGGGGAATTTCTTCATAAATTTTGTCCATTCCCTATGGAAAAGAAATTTCGGCTCCACATCACTATGTTCTTTTAAATTGACACAGAGAGCATACATTTAAAAAAAAAGAAATCTGCGATTCAAACCAACAAACGTTGTTTCAAATCACTTGCGGTGATTTTTCACAAAAACGGCGTTTTACAAATTATCCAAATGTTATTTATATGGCTGATGTTCACCCGGCCTTGCTCGGTATTTTTTTTCTTTTAATAAAGTTATGAAGATGTGAATTCTTGCTTGTCGTTTGGGTTCCATAATTGATTTGTCAGTGAAATTAATATACTGTGACGACTATTACTAGCTCTAAACAAAGAAACATTAATTTGAAAAATTTATTTCATTCCAAACCTTAAGTTTTTTCGAAACATATCTAATTAATAAAGCTCTTAAGTAGGTACCTACTTATGTTTTCCATTTTTAAAATATTCTAACCAAAAAATCTTCTTATTTTCAATATGTAATATGTGGCTAACCAGAGTGGTAAGTTTTTCATACTAATTTTAAAATGTTCTTGCAAAAGTTTTACATATTGGATTTTATTCAAACTACTCTCTAAACCTTCCCGGAAATAATAAGAACAAACTATGTTATTTTCAGCGAAACTGGTACAGTAATTTTTGAGAAAATTGAGAACAAACAGACAGACATACATTTCAGTTTATATTAAGATTGAGATTAAGTATTGAGATAACGTTATTTTAAAAATTCGGTCATATTAAATGTTAACGTCCTAATTTGATGTTGTATTTGAGTTTTATCGGAGTTTGGTCACACAGTCCATCATAACTATATTTTTTTATCTACATCAAATCATATCTAATAATTAAATTTGTTAAAAGGGACTTATTCTTTATGATCCGTACCTGAAATTCCTTCGAATAATGAAATCAAATTTTCCTACCCTCGGTCGATCTCAAAAGGGATGATTAATTCACAGAGACGACAGAGAAGAAAACCATCAGATAAGGGACAGGGCCATCAATGTATTATCTTATTTAATAGCAGTAATATTATTAGTGTTTGTTGATTTATTTGATCAACGAGGATGCTGGGTGAATTTTAATTGCATTTCAGATTAATCGCACCGGCATTAATCCGTTGCTTTCTTAATGGCAACGATCGTATACCGAGTCTATAAATTAATTTGTACCTAATCAAGGTTTCACTGAAGCTCGACGGGGTTTGCGTTACTCGGGGCTATGGCTCGGTATCATGCATGAACTAAGCATTGTTTGCTCATAAATTTTAATTGAAAATCATTAACGTATTCCATTTTGAATGCTATATTTTGTATCCGCTTTTCCTGGTATTCCTCAAAGGTCAACGCTAGGGCTACATCTCTTCTCTATTTTCATTAATGACATTGCTGAAGTCATCCATTTTCCCCGCTTTCTCCTTTTCACAGACGATCTCAAATAATTTCTTTTAATTGGAAATATTATGAATTGCCTGCATTTTCAAGCTGCCATCGATAACATTTCTGAATGGAGTCTACATATCAGCATCATTTCAATATCTTGAAATGCGCAGTCCTGTCTTTCACAAGAGCATTCTGTCTCACCTATCTTAGGTACACTATGATCGGTCGTAATATCCAACGTGTTTCCACTATAAAAGATCTTGGAATTGTGTATGAAAGTAAACTTACATTTTGTGTTGTGGAAAAGAAGGTGTGCCACCCTGACTTTTAGGATTTTTAATACAAACCAAAAAGATCTTTCGGGATATCTATACTACCAGGGGTGTTAGTTGAAGTTTGCCGGTTTTTCAATAAAGAAATCGCTTAATTCTCAAGGGAATCTCAAAAAAAAATTATTCAAAGTATTGACCATCGGATTCTATACATTTTGCCCATCTTTGAGGCAAATCATGAATACCATTCCAAAAAAAAAATTCTCTTTCGAGGCAATCCATTCGACGAGCCATTTTTCGACTTTTTTCGGTATAAGAATATTGTTCTTCTCTTTAGCCCGCAGTAGGCTAGAGAGTAGCTCAGTATTTGATTTCACGAGTCACGAGGTGAGATGCTCCGTCATACACTTACGGCCACTTTCTGTGACTCTATCCAATCAACTCTTTACTGGGTATGTTCTATATCTTAGAAGGAGGAGTATGGTGCTATCCACTTTCTTGAAAAGCTGCGAGGCTGTATTTAGAATTCAGCTAGTTTGTAGCATTTGAAGTTATGTTCCTGTTGACAATCTAAGACAGCGTCATAATAGATTATTTTATATTCCTACCTGTAGGACCAGCCTACCAATGATTCTTCCAGTGGGGGTAGTATTTTGCTCCTGACCAAAATCTCTTCTCATATCGACATATTTTGCGTAACTGAGGAGAGATTCAAAAGGGAAATTCTATCTATTTTGAAAAAATCTACCCTCATTTTCTAAATTTCCACCACTGGCTTCAATTTTTTTCTTTTAAAAATGATATAACTTCATAACTTTAATGCTTTATCTTACATACGTATTCTTATGTTAATTTAATTTAATTGTATGTAATGTATCAGAAAATTATAAACTAAAAACATTTATTTATTCTTAAATTTAAATATAAAAAACAAATACATTAGCCACTCATCTCACTGATGAGCGGCTTTACAATTTAATAATAATCAGTAAATAGTGACAAGTAAATAATAATACATGAATAAAAATTGGTAAATGTTAATAAGTAAATAATAGTAAATAAATAATAAAAATTAATTAACAGTATGATATCTAAATGTATCGAAAGCGATGCGAAGGAATATGTGAATACATTATCAGTATTCATATATTCCTGATGATTTATGAAGTTGTGAATTTAATTCATCTATTAATAATGACATCACAAAGTGAATATCAATTGTTTGAAGAAATTATTAAAAACATTATTTTTATTATTATTGGTGAGAGTGAAATAAAAACGACTGATTCGACTGTTTACTTTATTAGAAGGTAAGATAATTATTTTAGTTTTTAATTGACAAAAGGAGTGATATTACTGAATTCTATTTTTGGTAATATAAATGCATATATATATATATATATATATAGATACCTATCATTTGACGGCCTCCATGGTCGAGGGGTAAGGCTCTCGACTACGAATCCGAATATAGTATATAGTATATTTGCACACGTTCCGGACTGGAAGATACTCTCAGTTACGCCCTGATGAAAGACCACCATTCGGAATTGAAACGTTACTTGAAATAGCTTTTAGCAGTGTTTGGTGACCAGATCTGAATAGCCAGGAATTTCCCCACCTTACTCCTCCCCTTCTCCTTCCCCTCCCCAATGCCTTCAGCCTCGCAACATTCCCCAATTGGGGATGCCATAGTCTCACTGGCTCCAGACGGTTGGGAGCAGTTGGGACTCTTGTGCGGTATTCATATAAAAAAAAGTTTTTTGTATGCTTTTAATCAATATATGAAATAGCATTTCCCGGTTCGATTCACAATAGCGCCCGTTGGTATTTTATCACAAACCGTCGCAAATATATAAATGCATGTATATTTTTTCGTTTAAATGAAAAACTTTTCCGCATTTACATCTCGCAACCAAATACTATTGCTGGATACTGTCAGAGCTATTTAGAACTCTTAATAAGGCAACTTAGTAACAGGATACGAAATAATGGTCCATAAAGTTCCACTCAGATAGTTCTAATAAATTTCCGTTGATCGTAATTGGATTCCGTTTTGTTTGAGAGCGAAATGGATAATAATGTTAGACCAGAATTCATTGATTGTTTGAATCATAATGGAATGGATGCCGTATTGCGATAACTATCACACCCCACCCGCCCATGTGGAAAGGAGGCAATAAGGAACGCCAGTCCATTTTTTTAAATTTGTTTTATCATTAATGACGTTCATATCTTAAATACCGGTAAATTTCTTTTTTTTTAGTTTTAATTTTTAAAAGTTAAATAACATTTTTTAAATCCCCCAAAACGCTTCAAATCAAAGGATACTCTTTTCCGTACATAATTTTATATTCTATTCATAGTAAAGCATATCTAAACATAAGTAATAACATTATTTACCTTTTTAGAAACCCTAACTCGAATAATAATAATAGTATTGAGCAATAATATTATCAGAATACTCGTATTGAAAACTGGTTTGCTCATGAATACTCTAATTTACATCATTAATAATTGTTTTTTTTATTTATATTGAACATCAATTAAAGAACTTAAAGTCACCCAAATTAAGTTAAAATTTAGCCAAAAAAAAATTTTTATACAAAACAAAATCGAAAAATAAAAATATCCATATTAATCCAAAAACAGAATACACACGTAACGTCAGATGTTCCAAATGCAATAGTGCCAACATGACAAGGTGTTTTGAAGAGATTATTATTTATTCACTTTTGAATAACGATTTATAAGTTCTACGTATTCATTATCGGCGTATGAAAATATATTTGTATAGCCATAATATTTTTCACTGGAGTTCCTTTTTAGGTTTGTACTAACAGTTATAAGTCTCACCACTCACCAGCTCGATCTGGGGAATCAGAAAGAGAATAAAACACTTATGTAAAAAATTGTGATAAATTTTCTTTAAATTCTTATTTTTAAACTTCTTTTGACTCAACATATCACAGTTCTTACCATTTATTTTGATTTGTTTTTAAAATAGTAATCTTTTAAAATCTATGAAAAAACCCAATTCCACGAACGCCGGCCACTAGAGGCGCTAGTGTAGCATGTTGCCACATTTATGTATAGTAAATGCCAGGAGCTAGAGGTATTCTTATATTTCTACGATATTTGGTGAATTTTGGTGAACGATTTTATAATTGGAATGTTTTTTTCGAAATATTATTTTTTGATTCATTGTTTTAACATAACCAACGTTGTATCCGAGCGATTATCTCGAAATTACTCGGATATCAGAACGTTTCGTAATAAGATATTTTGATTATGGACATCGTTAAAAAAAATAAAAAAAAATAAATAAAAAAATATAATTAAAAATTCACGCATCGGTGCGCAAATGCGTCCACAGCCCGCAACACTGTAAACAACCAAAGTGTAAAATAAAAAATAAAAATAAAAAACATTAATATTTATTAATGATTCTTACGCTTTTCAATGTAATTTTATAGATATTTTCGAGTGCTAAAATTCATTTTATGAATACTTTCCAGTCCTAAAAATTAATACCAATAATCCAATAAATACCAACTCTTCTTGTGCCACCAATCATCTAATAAATGTAACATCAATAGAAAAGGAGAAACAAATAACCATGTAAAACTATCATCTCTATAATTAAATTTTTCTAAAACTGTGTTCATCTGAAGCGACCTGCCTGGTAAGTATTTTTTTCTGTATCTGTCTGTACATAATTAGTTAAGAAATATTTGTACAGCGCCCTTGAGGTGATTTCTCACAAAAACGGCGCTATACAAGTCATCCAACTATTATTATTATCGTTATTTAGCGCTATCTAACAACGCGATGAAGTAACAAATACCTACCGACAGGCGAATGTTCGAACTTCGCTACAGGGGTCTAATAATGCATACATTCTCTTCCGTCTCATTTCCAACCAAATTTAACCCGCATTTCCAAATTGAGCAGTCGTGCTTGATCGCTAATCGAAAAACCATTTAAAAACGTGACTTATTAACCCATTAATCTGACAAAGCTTCGCAATATATTTCTGGAAGCATTTATCGATTCTAGATTCAAATGATATTTAAAAGAATGGAACACCGTAAATTACATTGCAGATGGGAAATGTTCTCCCCCCGGCGGGAAATCGGCCCGGAAGCGGAGGCTGACGATTGGCGAAGTTCTGCCGTCCTCTGGCCTACTTCCTGCTTCCGGTGGCGTCGTAAAAAAATTGAATAAACGAAAACGTCACAAAGGCAGTAGGCCATTTAATGCCTTACAGCGTTTCGAAGCGCCGATATATTTTTCGATGCAGTCTGTAGATTTTTACATTGTTACCAATCACTGGAAATAAAATCAAGCAAACATATCATGGCCAAGTGTTATAAGGTCGTGAACAGGACAGTTCCCATTAACCTCTCGGCATTCACCTCCAGTATTATCTTTTCGTGATTTTTTATACTTTATAACCTGTCTGCGCCAGGAGTCCTCTCACTCAAGGTTGTAAATCATGGACTTTATGGATGGATTGAATAAAATCATGTTAAGTTGATGCAGGTGGGATACTAAACTCGATAGATAAAGCACCTATTTATATACACTGAATATGTTTCTTTAATAAATACACTAGGTGCTCAGAAGAGCTAAATTTAATATCTCGCTTTTACAGCAAGTTAGTGACGACTGACATTACTGATAATGTTGTGAGAAAAAGAAGAAGAAATTGAAGTGTTCGGGTTATTTATAGCTGAGACTTGAAACCATATAAATGATATTGCAGTTTATGTGAATTGTCTATTTTTGTCTGCATTTGCTGGACTGGGCTAAGAACTGATGATTTACTGTAAGAGTGCAGCCACATACTAAATTAAATTGAGATGATTAAAACAACGAACACAACTGGATTCAAAATACTGGTAATTAAAATGATAATCTTGCTGTAATCCTGAACAAAACCTCTTGGCAGCATATTTATGTGAACGATAATCGATTGTACACAAAATAATCAAACAGAAGAAGGTTTTGCATTGCTTGAAGTTCGGCACAAGTCAAGTAATAAATATTTTTAATTGATGCGTGAGGTAGAATTTTTTTAATATTAAAGATACATTTCTGTATGTATTTATAGGAAAAAAATGTTTTTGTTTTTATTTAGATACGTATTCAATCTTACGGAATATGTATTTTCATATTTTTTGTTGAATTTTTTTAGTAACGTGACGTAGAAGAAATAAATTATTTGAATGACCGATCGGTGGCTGAGTTGACAAATGCATCGGATTTCCACCCACGCATCGTTGGTTCAATTCCTCTGCTAGCCACGTCCTCCATCATTACACAAGCAACATCGTCCGCATATAATGATGATTGTTAGAAAATTTAAAATAGTTTCATGTTATTCGTAACCCGGGAATGTTAATTTTTTTTATAATTATTTTTTTTAAGTTCCTGTTTTGTGAAAATATAACGAATAAGAAAAAAAACAGTGTAAGAAGTAGGCCTGAGTCATACCTGTTATTTTGTGATATTACGTAATTCTGATATATTAGTTTGCCGGTATTACGTTATTTTCACGGTTCCCAGATATTAGTGTAATATGATCCAGACACTGACATTCAGTAGCGAGTGGTAGTTACGAATTAGACGACAGTCGAACAATTTGGTAGATTGCCAATCAGTAGGATTTTTTTTTTAGTAATAAGACTTTTTTTCAAATTTGGAACTCTCTCCAGCTAAAATTGTCGAAAGTTGGGACAGGTTTTTAGAACGTTGAAAAATCTGTAAATAGATCACGAAATACTGGGTAATATATGTGCCGACGATAACCTGACAGTCTCTGATGGCGAGGGGGAACAAACACAATCGATTTCAAATATAGATGAGTACCAAAGAAGAGATCTATTAAAATCAGATAAAGATGAGTACCTGAAGTGGACACTGCATCGAATATATTATCGAGAATCGATATTAGATATCACATATCGACAACAGATATACTTATATCGATATACTGGTGTGAGATATCACATATAGATATCAAATAAACGGATATCAGATATCGCATACCAAATCAGTATTCACTAGATTTGAACATAACATATGACATATAACACTTCCATACTCGGAACGGTTACAGCGCTAATATCGTAGGAGTCAGTATCGATATATCCGATATCTGGCGGTATTATAATATGTCTACTTACACGAATGTATTAGGTCCACGCCTAATAAGAAGGTACAATTTATAAAAATATCATTTTGTAAAATTCAAGTGCTTTATTACGTAATTACAATAAAGAAGCGCACGGCGCGCAGAATGTATTTTACGCCTGGCATATGAAAGGTTAATAGCCCTCAAACATACGAGTATACTGTTTTTAGATTTAATTTCGAGTTGTCAAAATTAAGTTAATAACCTTGGTGGATCATGTACACAATACACGTTTCACACAAAATATAGGAATGATAGTCCCAATATTTTAAAATAAATATGGTCAACGAACCCTTGAATACATTGTACCATTTATATTTAACAAATTGCCGTACGAATTTAAAAACAATTGCTCTATGATGAAATTCTCACTGATGTGTTTGCTTTTTGGAAAGTAACCTTGTGTATTGGTGGTAACAAATATGACGGTCTCCTTGGTTGTATAGCTCCTCGATATCTGGTGTATTTACTGTTACGGTGTTACTATTATATTAAGTCTATCTTCATTGTAACCAACCTGTACTTCTGTTTTATTAATATGTATGTATATATATATTTTATTCTCAATTTATTTAATACTTGCCGATACTTTGATGTTTTTGATATTTATATAATATTTATATTTTTGTAATATTAATGTTTAAATAGTGTTGATATTTTTATTACATTGATATTTTTTACAATGTTGTTATTTTTACAATATTCATATTTTTATAACATTGATATTTTTAAAATATTGGTATTTTTATTATATTGATATTTTTATAATATTGGTACTATTGGTAATATTATTTATATCGGTGTTATAAAATTGGACTCAATAGCAAAACTGCAATGCTTTTTCCATTTCTTTTCTTTTAAATTCCAACTTTTGTACATTGATCACAACATGCATGCGCCTCTATATCCTAATTTTGCTCTACATTTGTATGATGATTGTTATTTATTGTTGTATTATATAATATTGTTGAAATAAACTCCCGCTGACGAGCTACTTGCAGTGGCTTAGCGGTTATAAGTTCCCACTGTATATAATTAATATTATACAATACAAAATAAAATATAATATCGTTGCAATTTAGAATAGTTTGGAAAACACTCACTTAAACACTGTCCGAAGTTTCACCATTTTTTTTGTACAATTTTTCCTTGGTAATCAACCTATACTTTGCTTCCGATTCGGCCGCCTAACCAATAATTTTCCAAGAAATAATTAGGTAATAAAAAATGTTTTGTTAATTTAATCTAGTATTATTATATATTTCTGTGAAGGTACTACATAACGACGTAACTACAATATAAAAATAATGTTCAAATATTAAGAATTGTTCTGTAGTCACCGTGGAGTAAAATACAAGAAAACTTGTTCAAACCACCGGTCATGTGAGCTCAGATACACTCAATTCACTCTCATCTTCCAAATGTGTGGAAACCATGACCTTATTAAAAGCAGGAAAATCCCCGTAGAGGAAAAACTTTTAGTTGATATGTGAGACTTACGTAATACGATTATTTATTTGTCATATCCTAAGTGACACATTTATTAGCTTCCAGAATATGGCCGGTGGAAATATTTTTAAGAGGCGTAATACATTATTATTACCCTCGTCCTAATTTCCTAAGTCCCAACCACCGAAGAAACAAACTGACAGAAGTGTGTGGTTCGTCGATTTAAAAAAAAACTGATGTCGCCGATTTACATAAATTGGAATATTAGGCCCCAGACAAGCTATTAAAATTGATTTTCTGTTCAAGAAATAATTTCGATATTGGTTATGTTTGATCAATTTTACTAGAAATAAGGTCAAATTGAGCGTTCTCCGGGCGCACAGGCACGCCCACAACACACTTCTATCTGTTTATCTCTTCAGCGGTTCTAACAGAGCATCGCCACACGCGTGTCAACTTTTCCAACTACTCTGGGCGCCATTAAGCCCACCCCCAACTATCACCCCCCACCTACTCCCACTGAATTCAATTCAACCCCCGCAAAATAATAACAAGAGGGTCGCCCTTTCACACGAGCCAAGTGAAAAGGTTGTACGGACATTAGCTGCAACATTTTTGGCGCTGCCTACTTGAGGACAGAATAAAGGAAATATTTAAAAAAGTATGAATAAGAAAACTTTGGATGTTCGAGAAAATTAAAAATATTTTCAATCTGATTTGCTGCAATGTGCCTACATTTTTTTCGCTGTTCAGAAACGATATACGAGTACTAAATAAAGAATATTAGAGTTCTGTTATGGTATGCCGACTAGAAGAGAATGTAATAAGATCATATAGCCATTAACATTGTTACTTCTTTTAAAATGTTCTATATTTCATAACACAGCTTGGTATTTAATAGTAGATATTTATTATTTTGGGACTACGGAAATGTAATTATTATGGCAACACCACGGTTTTCGACAGATTGTTGTTGTTTGTTAAAATTCGCATTGAACTATTATTGCGAACCAAATTCTTATTTTAGTTATTTAATAATAGTTTCAATTTATTATGAATAAACCAATGAACAGTGGAATAATGGATGTGTATTTCTCCAATGTTCACAGAATTTCAAGCAAAGAAGCTAGTCTCCAACTTATAATGTATTTACAAACGAACTGTTTAAACAACTGATACGTACGTGCGTTTAAATAAATATGATTTTAACAAATATTATTAAAATCATGCCTTATCAATTACATTTTTCTAGATTTATGATAATTTAAGAATATATATTTTTATTTAAGGTTTTATTTGACATTCGAGTTTGACAGTGAATAACGCCCAAAGGAAAAACATCGTAATTCATTTTTTTAACATTTTAATTTTATTTTTAACAGTGATTTGTGTATTCGATTTTGTTTTTATGTTATTTATCTAAGATCTAACACATGGTTATTTCCATACACAAATTTCAGATAAACATCAAAATCAGCTTTCCACGTAATTGTCTTCCTTTGCAAAGTGATATTTAATAAAATAAAAAGTTTAATCATTGAAGAAGATAATATTAACATATTCTAAATGAAACACGAAATCGAAAAAAACCGTATAAAATAAAAAGGTATCAGTCGCATTTGGGACTCGAATCCAGGACCTGTGTTTTTCAACAACTGTGGACAACCGCTTTACCGACTAAGCTAATTAGACCACTTGAGGAGATAGTCACCCTTTCCCCCCCCGTTATAAGTGACAGAGAGTCACTCCTTCAGGGCGCTCACATGCTTCTAACACACTTTTGTGTGAACGATTCTAATCTTGTAAAACGACTCTAGACCTCAAATGTCCCTGCACAGCAGGAATTAGTAGCATGGGTGGTCGATGAGTTAGTGGTTGATCAGTGTGGATGTAGACAGCCAATGATTACAGATGAATTATTATGGAAAAGCGTAAACAAAACAAAAGTGGAATTAACCGAACTCACCGTCAGGAACTCGCATGAAAAAAAAGGAAAGCACATAATATTAGTAACCCGTTTGGGTGCAGGGACGGGGCTTATTCCACCCCCGAGAGGGGGAGGTTGACAAAACGAAATATATAGGGTTCATATAAGAACTGACAAAAAACTTTAATATTCTAATAGTAATAAAATAATCTATTTAGTCCAGTTTAAATTTCATCATTTAATTTTAATATGTTAAGCAAATAATGGTGTAACAATTTTTTTTAGTGGGACATAAACACTGTTTAGGATATAAAACAGTCATCTCTTTCTCCAACATGGGTAAGAATGCAGAGGAAATGAAAAATAAAGAACTAAAATTCTATATGGTATAGTTAAACTATAAGACCAGGAAAGGTCTTTAGCGCACCTAAGACTTTAGGTCACAGAGACCGTCACAAAATAAAAATAAAACAAAAAAATATACAAAAACAAAGAGGGATATAGTCACTAGAAATATACACAAATTTACAAATAGGATGTATCCAGGGAGGTTAATGATCTCCATAGTCGGTCATGCGAACCTGGCTGTTAATGGCCGCCCATCGGGCAGGACAACCCCTATCACCTGTAGGGTGATCACTCGGTTTTTTAAACTTAAAACGTGTAGCACAAACAGCGGGCTCTGCCTTCTTCAATCCTCTATGTCGTGACCGTTTGCAGCACAGTGACGGCACGTTATAACTGATTGGAAGCAGGCCTTGGAAACATACCCGTATAAGTGGCACTTAAAGCACCTGACAGCCCCTAGAAAATCTCTTACTCGACAGGCATTCCACCCAAGGAATCAATACCTTCTGTTTATCAGGGCACTCCTGACTGCCGGGTGGCAAGTGACCACCAGTTCATAGTAGGCAAATCTCGCTTGCCAAAATAGATACACGTCTCATAGTCCTGAGGTGATCCTCCCTGGATACATCCACTTTCGTGTCAACGTTATTATTAAAAATTTCTTTAAATAAAGCCGGGTCAGCTGACAGTTCACCCCGGGGAATGTCATAGATAACTATCTTCGGAAGTCTCCCCTGTGGTTGGATGATCTTGATCCCACCAGCAGTCAGCTTATCGCTCATATTTTTAATGTTCTCAAGCCCCACTGTATCCGAGGATTGCAGGACAATTCCTGCCCCTTTTATTCGCCTGGAACGAACCACCTGAAAACCGTCTTCCTTAGGGAAAAGTACCTTCGTTATAGTTTCCCTGGTGCTCTCGCAGGTTTTAGCCTCCAGAGTACTAGGATATAGAAGAAGAGTGGGAATCCTCTTGGGGACAGGACGTTCCTTCCCTTCTACCACAAGGCGAGAGGAAGGAGGTGGTCCCGCTACGATTCTTGCGAATGATGAAATGGAAACCGGTATATCTTGTGTAGTCACGGAAGAGGAGGGTAGCATTATATTGGATACATTTTTGGCGATGACATCTAGTTTCGACGTGATGTAGGACTGACTCATCATAACCTCATCGAGGACTTGAATCCTGCTGTTCGCACGGTTGAGGTGAAAAATGACGTTCAAAAATTCGTTTCTCATAATGTCAGCACAAGATTGAATGGAAAGTTTATTCTCCCTGTTCAGTTTATTCTTCCCATCCAAAACAATGGAACTGAGTTTATTCATAGCATCCAGGAAATTCGCTGATTTGTTGGTGCCATCCAAAGAGGTAGAAGCAGTAGCAGAGAAGTTGTCCTCTATCCTGGGGCTTTTCTTTTCCTTATTCCCCTGATTAGGGGAAGGTGCGATTGAAGCAGGAATAAGGATGCTTGTAGAACACTTGGAGTTAGACCTGAAGCTACTTTTGATTTCGAGAGGAAGTCTAAAATACGATCTTTTAAAGCGGTAAATTGAGTAAGGTGAGATTCCTCAAGTTTACTCAGGTCACCCGATTTAGCTGATTCATTTAGTCTGTCAATTTGAAAATTCAGTTCTTTGAGATTTCCGCCATAGCTGCAGTATCCACAGGCATCCCATACTCCTCTGAGTCCGACATTTTCAAAACGAAAAACACTTACACATGGAAATGGGAAAAGAGAGAAAATAGGGAAAACTACTATGGGATGAGGGACAAAGGGAGAAAAAATGAGGGAAAACCAAAAAAAAATGGGGACAATAAGGTACCTAAAAAAATTTCAGGCCTTATTGACAATTTATATGGAAAACTACTAATGTACGAGTATGTAAGAAACTGCCGCTGCAGCAGCGTGCGTGAACCCCGTACCACTCAACATGTAAACAACAAGATGACTGCCCTATAGAATTCACATAGTACTAGAGTATGTCGAAAAGTTTGATATGGGACCACTATTTTGAACACTGTTTTTACGCACTATCCAATGAAATACCGATAAAACAGATATTTACACGCCATTTATAACACAAAAATACACACTGTTGCAGACACAAGAGCCCTCAAGAAGGGTCAGTTGACACTTATAGAGAATGACACAACAATTTGTTCAAAATAAGTTTCAGGACACTTCCCGGTAGAATACCGGGAAAACGAACTTGTCAGGTAAAAGACCTCCCCAAATTACACCAACTAGAGACAAATTATTTCAACAAAACAACACCTTTATCACTCAAAAGAATCTTTAAAGCAAGAGCATGAAAACGTCGACCGCCCGGTATAATGAGACCAGTTTTACGCCATCTTCATTGATATCATACCTCAAATTCAAGACTTGTCAATATTATCCTCCATTTAAATCCCATTTATTGACTGCCATCTTTCGACTTCGTGTTTCATTAAGGATATGTTAATATTATCTTCTTCGATGATTAAATATTACAATGAGGTTTATAAACTTCAATAAGTTATTAAAAAAATAAATTGAAAATAAAAAGTTTTTACGCAATATTGTTTAAGAACATGATGTGAAGTCATCTGCTTTTGACAAGTATTCCACTGATTTCCGAACACCGATTAGTTAAAAAAAAATTATTTGCACTTGGACCATTGTTCTTTTTTAAACTAACTTTGTTTTTCTTAAGAGCCATCTTTTTGTTGCCATTTAAAATCATTTAAACGATTACACCGCCCTCAATTTCTGTCTACGTTTAAATTTCGTACTATATGCACTTACACCATTTTTTTTCAAATTTAGTTTTACTACTTTATTAAGTGGTTATACGAAGAAGAGAAGCTTTGTCCGATACCCAAATAATAATACAGCCAATACAAAAATATACTTTTATTATTCAATTTGCCAAAAAAAAAACTTAAAATATCGAAATCTTCATGATCTTTTAAGCATATGAGATAATTGTACAATATTTATGAGCGGCAGAATTTAATGAACGGTACGTTAATAAAATGTATGTGAGAAAATCGCAATTTAATAATATTTTTGCATAGTTACCATAACGACCAAACAAAACATTTACAGATTTGAATAATAATTATTGTTAACCAACTTACTTTTTTTTTTTATTAATTTCTATATAATTTTGACATTTTAAACTATAAACTATAACGACAGGTAAAATATTTAAAAAATACGTATGCATTATAGATTGTTTTCATCGTCCTTCTCACTAGGATCCTGTGGTGAGGCGAACTAGGTTTTAAATAAGGAGGTTTCAGCGACATCTATATTTCAACTTCAAGGTTTGGGTAGGGTATTTTCAGTAACTTGTATGGCGTTGTTTTAAGAATACTAGTCAGTTCTTCTTCTGTTAATTCCTCAAGTCGAGTTTTGCTGGACTTAATGCAATTATTGATTGAATTACTTTTGATACTAAGTGGGAGTTCTTTATCCAAAAGTAGTATTACATTTAGGTACATTTGGCTTGTCTAGTTGCTTTGCTGTGATTTAATTATGAGAAGTGATATCCATTTTGTTCTTTTTGAGATGATGAACTAGAATATTTATGGCAAAGATTTTTGTACACTTCGAAATGTTTAATTTTTTATTATTTTTTTTCCGTTGTTGATGTCCTTATGGTGACATTCAAATGGTCTTTATGATGCATTTCTGAGTTGTACTTAGTGGTTTTATATAATTTGATGCAGTTGAGTAACACTCTCTTTAGATCCTTGCTTGACAAGATATTTCGTAGGTTTTTGAAGGAGTAGACGAGTTTTATTAGCTTTTTTTAAGTTAACTATCTTACCATCACGCCGTTTTCAGCAAGGGTGGGCACAGAGGGCGGACTGCCACACAATTCAATCTTGGCATACAATTCTTGCTTCATTCACACTCATACATTATCTTCTGATATTTTGACTTCAAGTTATTATTCACTTGATCGTGCCATGTCTTCCTAGAGCGTCCCCGACATCTTCTCCCTTTCACATTTGCATCATATATTCTCCTTACACTCTTTTCTTCATCATACATAGTTTTATCACATATTCGCCTCAGAGACCTCATTTCTACAACATTCTGTCTTCTTTCATCCTTCCTCTGCCAGTGTCACGCCTCACCGTCATACATTAGTATTGGTATCAGTTCTCCATAAATTTAGTCAGTTAGTAGGAATTTCTTTTTACTAAATTGATTTTTATAATACAAACAATTATTAAAGCGTAACACTAGGTGACATTGTAGAAAAGTGCGTTTTAGATACATTTTGACCGTTACTCAACTATTCATGGTAGAACATTATTTCCTATATCCGCCGTTTTACGCATCAGTCTAGTCTTGTCTATTCTAATGTAAATTGCACATCTTTCTAATCAAGGCACGTAAAGAACCTTAGTGTTAAACTGTTGAAATCCTTACCAAAAATCACGATTTCCCAGCACAGCCAACATTGCGAACATCCGCTACATGACTTGTGTGGGTAGGTCCGTCGCCAAGGCGAGGAGAAGCCCGACAAGATCCCGGAAAAGAAACTGAATAAAAGTTTCCGCAATAAGAGAAAGCTTTCCCTGCCCTTACCTAAACTCCATTTCTCTCCTCTAAACTTATTTGCTTCTATAATACTCCTCCCACCGGGTCTTCAGCAAACCCACTGGGATCGACATTGCTCTACTCTTCTCTTCCGCTCAAAATCGTATCGCGTGGTGTCAAATGGAGGCTCTTAGATCACTTCAAACTTTCTTTTTTAGCACAACTGATCTATTACATTTTCTTACGTGATTGGATGTTCATATCGCTATACTAACCATACTTGAGTTTGCTCCGATTTTATTGAAACATTTTCATTGACCATTTTATTTCCTCAATTTTGTTGTGTGCGTTTGTCAAGGTACAATCAACAATTATTTTTATCAACAAAATAATTACTGAAAGTTACGAGTTGAAAGATGATAATTTCAAATATAATCCAAATTAAAAAAATACATAAATCTAATATATTTCGAATGCGAGTTTTCGAGTTATTCCTCTTTATTTTTAAATCTGTACAATTCTTTCGTTTGCGATGAAAATATTCAATTGAAAGTGATGGAAGCGATTTTATTCATCCCTGCCACAAAAACATAGATTTTTCCCCTTTATTTTACTACCCTTTAAAATTTATTTCTCTGAATATTCTCGTTAAAGGATGAAGCTGTTTTAAACCCAAATAAATTAATGGAACAATTTTTTTATAACATTGCATTGCAGTAAAATTCCATCAAAAAATTACGGTTTGAAAAGGAGCCAATAAATTTTTATGTACCGATTTTTTTTTCATTGCTAATCATAACTCCACTGAAAAGTATTATGGCCATAAAAATACATATTCATATAGACCAGCAAACGACGATTCTGAATATATAACCTTTATTATGTATAATTTAAAATTCATAAATCGTTATTTAAAAGTGATTAAAAAATCATCTCATCAACACACCTTTTTTATGTTGGCATCATTTCATTTGAAACATCTGACATCATATGCACTTACTATTTTTGTGTTAGTATGAAAATTTTATTTTTCACTTTTGTTTTGTATTTTTTTTAGTTTTGGCGAAATTAATTTGGGTGACTTTAAGCTCTATAATTCTTGTTCAATTTTAAAAACTATTAATAGTGAAATAGATTAGAGTATTCATGAGCAATCTAATTATCAATATGGATATTATGCTAATATTAATGCTCAATACTACTATTATTCTTCGAGTTAAAGTTTCTAAACAGGCGCAGGATTTTATTACTTATGTTTACTTACCGTTTAGTATGAATAGAATATAAAATTATGTGCGGTAAAGCTCATCCTTGTTCTAACCTCAAAACTGATCAAAATCGACCGGCCATATATTTGGAACGTTATGGCGGGCTTTAAAAAAATTGGAACTTTCAAAATAATTTTAACTATGAAAACTAATTTTTAAAAAATCAAATAAATATACTGGTATTTAAATTGGAACGTAACTATTGATAGAAAAAAAAAAACAAAAAATTGAACTGAAGTTCCATATTGCTTGAATTAATTTCCAAATTGCAAATACCAGTGCGCCCAATGTTGAAATTGTGATTCGTTTACTCTTCAGAACGAAAAGGCCCATCAACAATGTCCAGTGTCTGTAACTATTGTGAACATTATAACATTGTTAGAGACCGATTCAAAGTTTGAACACGTATTTGAAGGACGAACCTTATACAATTCCTTGTGTTTTTACTAACGATTCCTATAACTTAATTTAATTTAATAATGTATTTTAGAACACAAAATTAAAAGTATATAAATACCAATGCTTTCATTTGACTTTATACCACGTATTTTCAGGGGTAAGTAATTTAAAATTTCAAAAACAGCTCAGCATTAATTTTTTAATTAAATTTAGTTTTAAGGGTTAGAATATTGGAAAAAACTCACCGAATATGTTTTTTTGTTAAAGTCATTATTTATACTTGCAATCTTGTCATTTCGAGCACTATCTTAGAAAAATCCAAAAAAAGTCTGTCTTTACGTTTTAAGATCGAACTGAAAAAAGTAAAACTCACCAACATCTTTGTGATACGGCAACTGGCAACAATCGGTTTATCTTGTATTCTATTAGATGTTTTAATTGAGTGTTGTCTTTTGACCAGTTTACATTACCTCGCTAATATATCACAGAAATGTTACAATTTATACTCATCAAAGATTTTAAAAAATTGAGTTACTTCTGAGAGAAAATGAAAGTGATGGAGCATACTATGTTCACAACAGTTCTCGGAGACAGTATATAGATTTTAAAAAAATCAAGTAGGTAAAATTTTTAAAAATATACCCATTGTATAAAGAGTATTTTGTGGGGAATACTTTCACTACAAGTAAGTCTAACAACGTACCAGAAACTTTTACTTGGCTTTCTTAACCTAAAAAAGATTTTTGCGTAATTTATATATATTATGAGACATGTGCGGATGAACTATGTAGAAAGGTCGAACTTGAAGAAGACTATCAGGTACTTAAAATGCGGAAAGGTGGCTATAACGCAGCTGACTAGGGGAGAGAAAAATCCGATCCTTTATTCATAAAGGCCACTTTCGACCTCCAAAGTGTCGTATAATTAAAACTAAAACCCACTAATGGATTCTATCAGAATATCAGAGGCTGTCGCACAAAATTACACGCGCTAAGAGCAGTGCTTCCGATCCATCCCTCTCGTATATATTTCGTAACTGAAACATGGTTTGATCCGTCAATTAATACAGAGGAATTGGGCTTCATATCCCGCAACACCTACCGCTATGATAGAAGTACCAAAACTAGCACCAAATCTAGAGGTGGTGGAGTTTTAATATCTGCCTCCAAATCTATAAATTCGTCCAGACTGAAATGCACTCACAAAAACATCGAACAGTTGTTTGTTCTGATCAAGACGAATTTAAGTAAAACTATTCTTGTATGTGTATACATTCCACCTGGATCAACTAAAGAAATATATGAAAATCACACTGAAAACGTCGAAGCCCTTGAACTCAAATATCCTGAAGCCAGACTGCTGCTAATCGGTGACTATAATATTCCAAACGTGGATTGGCGGTCCTAAAGTAATTCAACTAATCATTTTTCTATCTCGCTAATGCTCGTGAAATTATCAATATGTCAAACTTCTCAGGTCTTATCACGAATTATGACCTTCTCATACACTCAAAATCTGTTCCTACACATTCATATAACTTTTCTAAAGCACATTACCCACTCTTAAAAAAATACCTAGAAAGTGCAGATTGGTCTTATCTAGACACAAACACTTATGTTAACCATAATTTAGAATCATTTTACTCCGTCATCAACACGGCTATCGATAAATTTGTACCCTCAACACAAATCGTATATTCTACATTCCCTAAAAGGTTTAATCACGAATTAAAATATCTAATAAAAAATAAAAAATCTGGCACAAAAATTATAAGGACAGCAACTCCATCTCAGATTATAAAATTTTTCATAAATACTGATCTGATTCTAAAACACTTTCCAAAAAATTATATCTCACATACATAGTTAATACAGAAAAATCTATTCCTTCTGATATTAAACACTTTTTCAAACACATAAAAAAAATAAACCGAGCCTACCAACATCCATGTATTTCGAGGGAAAAAAGTAGCAGTGATACTAAAGAAATTGGCAACTTGTTTGCTGATTTTTTCAAAAGTGTTTATGAAAGCGACATCCCTAACGATCAAATTCCTCCTTTTCATCCTAAGGAATCTGTCCACATTCCTCCTCTACGCTTAAACATCTCTGATGTTATACGAAAAATAAAAGCACTCGACATAAAGAAAAAAGCGGGACCAGACAATACAACTCCAGATTTTCTAATTAACTGTTTGTCAATATTAGCCAAGCCACTTTGTCAGATATTTAACCAATCTCTTAACACTGGTTGCTTCCCAGATCTATGGAATAAAAGTTACTTGACACCTGTATTCAAAAAGGGCGATGTTCACGATGTCACTAATTACCGACCCATTTGTATGCTCTCCATAATCCCAAGGTGTGCACATTAATAACATCATGTTGATTAGGTATAATCAACACGGTTTTATGCCGGGCAGATCTACTTTAACAAATTTCTCTCTATATGAACAATTTATAACTAGAGCGCTTGAAGAAAAAAACCCAAGTCGATTCAATATATACAGACTTTGTTAAAGCATTTGACAAAGTAAACCACAAAATCCTACTTAATAAACTTTGCAAACTAGGTATAGAGGGTAATTTATTAGAGTGGATAAAAAGCTACCTTACCAACAGAATTCTTCAAGTAACATTCAATTCTAACCTGTCATATAAATTCGTGGCAACAAGTGGTGTACCGCAAGGTTCACATTTAGGCCCAATACCTTTTTTTACTGTTTATTAATGATATTATAACTGTATTTGATAACAATGTTATTGTGCTGCTCTTCGCCGACGATCTAAAACTCTTCAAACTAATAAAAACTATTGAATACTGTTTTCTCATTCAATTAAATTTAAATAAATTACAAGATTGGTGTGAACTTAATAAACTTCTTTTAAACATTTGTAAATAATAATAATAAGTAATCATCCTCTCAATTTTCAATATAAAATCAATAACATCTCTCTCTCGTCTGTCAACGAAATTAATGATCTTGGCATTGTTTTCGACTTAAAATTTAATTTTTTAACTGACATCAATTCTATTACAAATAAAGGTTTAAAAATGCTCGGCTTCATTCTTCGAAATTCCAGAGTATTTAGGAATATTTCAACACTAAAATTATTAAACTCTTCCTTGGTTCGTAGTCAAGTCGAATATAATTCTTCTATATGGTCCCCTCACTATAAAATTCATTCCGACTCCATTGAAAGAATTCAACATAAATTTCAAAAATATGTAAACTATAAACTCGGTTTACCTATTGAAACTATAAATTACAATCACTTAATGAAAGAACTAAAATTATCAGATAGAAGAATTGTTTCTGATTAAACATTTATTTTCAAAATTGTTAATGGTTTTATAGACAGCCCTGATATCGTCATTTTAATTACATTTAATATTCCAACCAGAACTACCCGATCTAAAATTTTATTTAATTGCAACAATAATCTCAGAACTGAGTCATTCAAATATTCACTGGTACCTCGACTTCACACAATAGGTAATACATATTCAGATATAGTAGACATGTTCAACTGCTCCGAATACAAATACAAACAAACAATTATTGCACACATCCTGTATAATTATTAATATATGTTTCTAGAGTATAAGTAACAGTGAATGGTAGGTATGTTTTGATTTTTCGCATCTGAACTTATTACTTAGAATGGTACATACACTATTTTTTCCTGTATTTGTTCGATATATTATCTTTGAACCTATTGTGATGTGCTTTGCACCTGCCTTATTAACAACTAACTTTATATGTAAAAGCCCATATAGGGCGTATATTATTAAATAAATAAATAAATTTACGAAATCCGAAGATGTCTCAATTTTAATACTGAGGAAAAACATGCCTATACAATTTAATGGTAAGGCTGGTCATTATTGCTGGAATGCAAAACGAGGCAGCTCGGATATAGTCTCTGCTTTAATGAATGGATGGAAAATCTTCCGGTGGAAATCAGAAAAAAATCTCTTTTTTCTAAGTGTGGTCGTCAGTAAAGGAAAAAAAATATTGCTGCTCAATTTTTGTTCACAATAATAAAACATTCTGAAATCCATAGAATTGAATGCAAATTTCTAGAATTCGGACATTCCTGGAATCAGAAGAATAATTAAGAATGCATCAAATTGTTGTCTGGAAATTGCATGTCATAAGTCACAAGCCCTGCAATGCAAAATATTATATTTTTATTTCCGTGTACTACGTGATTATTCCTTTTTAACATTGTTTTTCATTGCGAGCAAATGTATTCACTGAGTTTTATAGATTTTTTTTCTATGGACCATGCCATGTTTCAAATTTAATATTAACAAAACTATAAACCGAACAAGCCGTTCCCTTCTATATGTTTTAATTTTTTATTTATCACTACTTAAAATCATTTTTGTTTTTTAATCCTTGGACGTATCTCTAAAACTGAGTTTTGTTAGTTGATGAATTTTTCCTTGAAGGCAACAAAATATTCCGCGTTCGTAGAAAGTACGTTTAACTGAAATAATGAAGAGAAAATAAGAGGTAGAAGGTCAAGCTTTGGTATTGAGGATACTATTTCTATAGTGGCGGAAACAATATATTTAAAACCAAAGGAAAACTTGCTAAGGGCAAACTCACTTTTGGGTTCGTTGTTTTTAAATAGGTTTCCGGTGTAACGTCCACGGGAAAAAGCCTTGCTGTTTAACTCTGAAAGCAGACTATTTTAGTGCTAACATAATGACATTTATAATGGAGGTATAGATAGTTAATACTATAAATATTTTCCTAATAAAATTCTCTAGTGCTTCGTTGTTTCAATTTAACATTATATATGTAGACGACATCATTTTTTTACTTATTTGTTTTATTTAGTAGAGAATGTACACATGCAATAGTTTTAAAAATGCTTTGAAGGCAATGTAGGTTGGTTTTGACTTTTGTTCGTCCAAAATCAATTCGGGGCAAAAGAGGGGAATGAGGTAAAATATGTTTTACTGTGAAACCCTTGTTGATATAGGTCTGGCCATTACAAATCATGTATCGAATATTAATGATAGTCTCACAATTGCCCATATCAAAATAATCATTCGCTCACGAAATAATATTTTTTATTTTTATAAACAATAATTATTAGCCTGAAACACTCATCCAAATTGAAAAAACCTTCCGAGAAAAGATAAATGTCGCCGACAGGACTCGAACCTGCGCCCTTCTGATGTCCGGTCAGATACTCGAGAGCATCTGACCGGACATTTTCTCTGAAGGTTTTTTCAATTTGGATGAGTGTTTCAGGCTAATAATTATTGTTTATAAAAATAATTGTTACCCTTTGCGCCATGAACAAAAATCTTGTCTTAAAAACTTTAGTTTATCAATTAATAATATTTTTTATATCAGAAATTGTTATCTTAACTACTGGGAAACATCAAACAGACTTGATTAACAGATTACTGCAGCAGAGTAAACGTATTTCCCTTGCTTTCTATGAACTTCAAACAGGAGCCTCCATCGCACGACCGGAGATCGTTTTTTACGGCTCTATCTTTAAAACCATGGTAACACGGAGCAATTTTAATGCTGCTATTCGAATAGTGGCGTCGAAATCGAATCTTGTGAGAAGGAATGGACTGCTCGTACTTAAGTTATACTACGGCTAGAAGAAGGAAAGCTTAGTCGCCGTGACATATAAGTATATATTCATAGATATTTTAAAACTAGAAAATAATTTGTAAAATTACTGCCTCAACACAGGCTAGCCTAGTGAGGCGGGTAATGTGAAACTTCAACTATAACTGTTATTATATTATTTTCTATTTTACTTTATAAACCACTGTACACTTACATTATCATATTATACATGTCTTTTAGTTATAGTTAAATTTAATTACAATAAAGATATTATTATTATTATTATTATTCTTATTATTATTATTATTATTATTATTATTATTATTATTATTATTATTATTATTATTATTAGTATTAGTATTATCATTATTATTATTATTATTATTATTATTATTATTATTATTATTATTATTATTAGTATTAGTATTATCATTATTATTATTATTATTATTATTATTATTATTATTATTATTATTATTATTATTAATAATAATATTATTATTATTAATATTATTATTATTATTATTATTATATTTTTATTATTATTATTATTATTATTATTATTAGTATTATTATTATTATTATATCATTACAGCGTCGAAATCACTCCGTTCTTACCGAGGTTTAATACTGCGAGTTTTGAGAGAGCTAACATCAATACCTGGTGCCCGAAAACCCCTTTGAGGTTTATTCTTCTAATATTTTATTCTTCTAATTTAAAAAATGTTTCTTTAAATTATAAAACATTTTTTATTTAAATTATAATATCAAGCGACAAAGTGATTGCTTCCTTCGATAAATTTATTCTTCTAGTAGAGTGGTCATCATTACTGCGAATTCTATCATTCTTCTCTCACTACTCTCCCGGTAGCCTGAACCAGAAAGCAATAATAACTAAATTATTCATTTATTAAAGAAAAACACTTTTTTTGATTAATTTATTTTTAAAACATAAAATACAGTGGATATATTGTAGGTACTTCCACTTTTTTTAACTTTAGAAAAGGTTATCAATTTGTGATGAAATAAAGTTTTTTTTAAATATTGTGTAACCTTTAAAACCAGACTAGTAAGTATGTGACCACTGAAAGCGCCACGGGACTGACATGATCCGCTTTAGCCCAACTGTTTTTACCCTACCTGAAAACCTTTTTTCTGTTGAACTTTAGGAAAGGTCCGAGCTTTTCAAAAGTTTTGTTTTCCAATAGAATTTATAATTGAGTTTAAACATTCTAAATTCTTATTTGTTCGGGAGTTTTGACAAATAGACCACTTAGTTAGTCAAAGTAATATCGTTCATTTCTCTCATTGATTAATTGTGCTTGGATAAAATTGTGCTTTAAATTTAAAACGATATCTTTTATTTGCCAATGAATCACATCAGACTTAAAAATTATTCTAAGCAACCCAGACGGGCAGCGCCCAAATATTTAAATATATTGGGGGTTGCTTCGATTCGTCTGATATATTATTTCATCTTACCTGATGGGTTATACCGGGTTGCCAAGGGAAAATAAATGTCCGCCACCCAAGGCTGGTTAAAGATAGTACATACATTTACAAATATTGTATTGAATATCTCTTATCACTAAAACTAGTTAACTTTCAAACATGAAAAGTAAAATAACAAATCTTGGAGAATTACTTCTCTGTGTGTAGGGTAAATCCTGCATTCATTAGCTAGATAGGTTGCTTATCAGTTCATGATAGAAAAGGTTTAATTGATTATTTGAATAGATACAAAAAAAATCTGTTCAAATTTCGTGACGCCGATATGGAGAGGCATTCTAGAGTATTTGCAGCTTCACCTAATTTGAAATCTGCTTCATATTAATTAAACCTCAGCATTCAGAATGTCTGTGTACATATTACAAACTTCGCTTGAAAACTTTAAGCTTTTATACACCTTAAAAAAAAGTTATTTTTAAAGATAAACTCTTTCCAGATATCTATTTGAATAGGTAAAATTGTATGAAATTCCTTCGAATATATAAAAATAACACGTGCGGTTTTATCATGTAACATATTATAAGTACAAAATTAAGTCAGTATTCTGGAGATTTTTGCTCTATTCTAAATATGTCGTAATTTGTTAAATATTTTATAACGACGATGTTCATATTAGCGCGCTCCCTCTCTCTTCTCTATTAACATATCTCCTTTTCAAAGATCGTTCAGTTTCCGCTCGGGTCCTAAAATGCTATAAACTATAAAATTAACACCATTAACCTTGAGAAAATTATTTGAACAATTAAACAAATACTGGTATGTACCAATTCACGTAATCTATTTACTAATAAAAAAGTATCGTAATACCGCTGTAGATATTGTTTACCCGGTTTACTCTCCGTGCTGCAACGTTTGACCAGGAAATTGCAATGCAGTACGGGTGAAACATTCCTGTCGTTACCAACCTATCTTTGTTCTAAGTAATACACATTTCAAAATGGACACGGGACGTCGTTTAGCCGGTCACTGTGCGGTGGACGCCACTGCGGAGGGTCGGAAATAAAATCCTTTGTCATCTGATCACAATAATAAAATGCGAAACATTTATTTAGGTTGCTACGTAATACTAACGGGTTTTTTTTTAAGGTGGGACCTTTCAAAAATGTAGTGACATTTCATGAAATCACTCAATGCAAAAAAAATGTGTTTTTTTTTGTAGCGCAACCGCTAAACGCTTTAAAAGGGGTGTACTTTATAATCAATTAAAAAGCGCAGGAAAAGGAATGGATAATATTTTTTCTTCTGTTATGTACTGGTATGTGCGTCGTGCAAGGTGTTAAATTTTTAAAAGTAATTTTGATTTAATATGATTTATGAATGTACTATTTTATTCATCTAGTAATAATGGCAGTGTTACCAAAGAAAATTAATTGAAATTTCAGATTTATTTTTCACCCATAAAAAGAGGGGTTATTATCAAAAATTCACATATCCTTTTCTAATTTATCTCATTAATTCATGTTTTGATGTATTTTAATGATTTACTCAAAAATTGTACAAATTAGCGTGTCACACTTTGATACGACACTAAACGAACATATTTTTTTATTTGCCTTAGTTGCTGAGGAGAAATATATTGTTGAAAGCGGTAAGGGGATTTTTTGGAAGTTTGATAGAAGAGGGAACGAACTAAATTTACTATTTTGCTGTTTGTTTTCATGGATACTGTGGAAGTGAAGTAAGATTGTTTTGTTATTCTAAAATCAATATATCAGCTTTTCCCCATTTCAAATCTAAGGAGTTATATCGTCGTTCGCAAATATATTTTATTGTAAATACCTACAATTTCCCCGACCCCCGCTGTACAGCACTATAAATTTAACCTATTTTGCACCAACTGTTATCCACTCTATTCGTAATCCTTTCACAATTTCATATTTTTCTAGGGAACATATTGTTTACCTGCTACCTAAGTCCACCCCCAGGGTTCGTGTGAAATGTTAATCCGTGATAATAATTATTAATAGACCAAACTCTTTAGTGAGGGTGGAATTTGTCGGGTCGAAGGAAGTTTTGCTCGACACACCTGTGGGCGATATACGTAGAACTACAATATTATACTCGTATATATTTCATCGGTCAGTTAGTAAAGTTCCTCCAAGGGGAGGCAGATGTTTGGTTCGTCAACATGACTTCATTATCACACCCCTTTATGTGACACCGCGCTAGACACTCGACTACCCAAATCTTGTAGGATTACAGCATTTATGGTATTTGTTGCTATACTAAAAGAAATGGGAGGAGGAAGTAGAAAGGGAAGAGTAGATGGAGGTTAAGAAGAACTTAGTTATTCAGAACAATAGCTATGCATTTTCGACCAATGTTTCGGTTTTGAATAGTGACCCCCCATCAGAACTATGATACTGAGAGTATCTTCTAACCCACTATCACTATAGAATCGTGGGAATCATCAACCTCTTTGAAAATATAAAAATATATTTTAATATTTACTGTTTTTGAAAAACAACAACAAAGTGTTAGTTTCAACCTCCAATCTTAGACAATGGCTTTTGTTTACTTTAAAAAAATGTCGCTCTTCTCTGATCTTTTCTTTCAATAAATTCAACTTACTTTATCCTAGCCCCATTGGTCTGATATCTCCTTGAAGCCGAGCAAAGCTCCCCAGCGCGCGGGGCTTATCACCACCCATTTAGTACGCTGACGACATCTGTGACCGACTTCTGAAAACTCGACTCGATTCGACTCTGTTCTACTCGACTCGGTGCGAAAGTTCAATTCAAGGCAAAAATATACAGCGCCTCTGTAATTTTCATTATAAACCTTTGTGACAGTTATGATTTAGTTGACCTTAAACTTGTCGAAGATTTATGGTCCTTCGGTATAGGAAATGCTACAGCAAAACTCCGCACCAAAAAATTATTTCAAGTTTTGTTTCCTGCTCTATTGAAATTACGACTTTTGTGCGCCGGTTTCGAAAAGTATTATTCTACTAAAAGAGTAGATATTTATACTTCTTGACAACTTTGTTGTCTACTTCTTTAGATCTTGTCGAGTGAACTTTAAAGGAGTTGAGCGTACTTATTCAAATTTAAAATAAATTTGTACCTAATTATTGAACACCTCACAAAACATATGATTTTCATCTTTGAGTAATTGTATTTTGCTTCAATACAATCAATAAACTCTATGTTTACCAGAAATTTTTTACACCTTAAAGTGACATATTGAAAAAAAAATTATTTTATTTATTTGTTTATTAGTTACAGATAAATATTTTACAGTAAGAACGCTTTGACTGTCCAACTGGGAAATTCCCGTTTTAGGACTGTTAAAATGACAAGTTTAATTTATGTTACATAATATGCATATACTCGTAAATAATAAATAATTCAAAGTAAAGAATATAACTTAACGTATTTTGGGATTTCTCGTGCCAAGCATTCAAGTGCCTTAAGAAAGCGTTAGGTTCATGGTCCTTTCATTTAATGGAAACAATCTTCCCAACAAGCCCTCTATTGATATGCTTGGTGTAACCTTGAGTGACCAGCTCAGGTATGGGAGCTCCATCGAAGAGTAAAGTTAGCCTCTCAGAAGCTGGGCGTATTGTACAGAGCCCGCAGATACTATAATAGTACACAACTGCTGACCCTGTACAAATCGCAAGTGCGCCCCACTGTAGAATTTGACAGCCACCTCTGGTCGGGAAATAAATATAATAAATAAATATCAAAAAATCTGAAAAAACCCTTGACTCTGTGCAGAAACGGGCGGTCCATTTGATAGATTCGCCTATCTTAACAAACGGATTCCAATATTTGGAGCACGGCCATCAGGTGGGAATGCTGTCCTTGTTCTACCGATATTTTAATGGAAGATGCTCTAAGGAACTAGCATCGTTGATCCCTTCGGCACCGGAGCATAGTCGAGAAACACGCCAAACGCGTGCCCAACATTTGCACATGGTTGACATTTGTCACATGAAAACGGGTCGCTCTTGTGTTCAACATCTTGGCTGTATCTGCCGACATCTGTGTTTCCTCCCTCCTACAACATGGGTCTCTTCAAGATCCAAGTCCGCTCCATCCTATCCACTAAACGACCCTCCACACAGCATCCTCGAAGATGAGACCTTGAGAGAAATTATTTCCCTAAGCCTCCTGTATAGAGTTAATGTAAAAAAAAAAAAACAAATTAAAGGGGTCGTGAACATGTAGACAATTTATTAAATATGTTGTTCCTAAACTACTGAAAATTAAAAACTAACCTTTCACTAATAATGAAATTGGATTTTCGAAAACGTGACAGCCATTTTTTTCTTTGAAATATCGCATAAAAATAAATGGATTAATAATATTTCCATATAACGGTCGAAATTGCTGGTGACAGTTTTCCAATGGAGTAATATGTAGAACTGGTTTTATTTTACATGTTTTAATGGCATTTCAAGAATAATTAAAATTGTCGTATTAAAATGGAAAACACGTAAAAACGAATGAAAATCTATTATGTAAGCCACACAAATAAACCGCCAACAAAAAGTAAAAAATGTTTTTTAATTGTGTATTGGTGTTATATATTTTTAGGTTTCTAGTCACTTTGCTCATACTATCATGTATCAAAGCCATAATCAACGAAATTGAGTTGATTAATAGATTAGTGGTTAAATAATTTGTTCACGTATTAGTCATGAGTCATAAGTCATTAGCTATGAGGTTAATTGTGCTTTTTTTAAATATGAGAAACCTAACAAAACTACGAAATATTTCGAAGATTTTTAGATTTTCGTTGAAATTTTGACAGAATTAGTGGTACCTAATTGAAAAATGCGGCCAAATTTGAAATTCTTAAGTGGTCGAAGAACAATTTTAATGGTCCGAACTTAAATAACAAAATCCATTTAAATTTAACAAATGTTTTCTTCTTCGGAAATTCCCTCCAAATTCAACTCGACTTCAACAATGAACGAAAAGAAAACCGAAAAGATTTATCAAGTTCAAAATATTGAGAAGGGGAGAAATTTATCTCGAAGGTATTCATAATATTCAAAGTTTTTCACAGTTTTTCATCGGGGTGTACCTAATAAGTAAACATGTCAAAGCGAGTGATCTCATCAATTATTCACGTGCATGTGTATTACGTACCAATTCTAATCTACTCGGTTTATCGCGTATTAATCATCCATAAATTTATTCCTTTACATTCGAGACGTAAACGAGGAAAATTAAAACAGTTAGGGCAATTTAAAACTTCTTTAAATGTTAAATTTACGAAAACTCCGCCTCGTCAACTCTGTTAATACAATTTCTGACACTGACATCTATCATTTTCTTTTCTTTTTTGCTTGACAATTTTCTCGTTTTAAGTTTATTGTTTTCATTCATATTTCTTATACCAATATTTACTTACTAATACTCTGACAGCGTCTCAGAAAGAGCTCTTATTCCTAATAACGATAACCTGTTTTGTCGGGTAGAATGATAATGACAGATCAACCTCAATTTATTAAAGTCATCTTTTGCTTACAGATTCGGTAATTCGTTTCCCCAAAATCAATAATAGCACCGCCTCCGAATGTACAGAAAAGGTTTTACAATATTTTGAGGAAGAATTTTCTTTGATATTTCTACTTTTATAACTGTCAATTCGTGCTGGTAATCCATTACAAAATAATTGTTTTCTTTAACTACATTTATTGTTACACTTAATTTTATAACTATGCACCATCTCTACGTGCAAATTTACAACCTCGTGTAAGCGACAAAAAGAGGAACAAGCGAACTTTTTTTATAATTCTGTAACGTTTTTACTGCATGGATAAATGTTTACATCTGAAACAAATAACGGGAATAGAAAAAATAAAACTGTTTCACTATATATCCACTGAATACATATGTAACATAACAACATCGTGCATAATAAACTCGACATGACAAGTCTATCATTTAAGACGATCCTTAATTTCTTCTTTCTCTGCTAATTTTCTCATCGTTAATGCAACAATGTGTATGGAATAAACTTGGCAGGGTAAGGACGATCCTTGCTCCGAGCCGCATTGATAATCATCTATCGATCCTGGGTAGCGTATTTTTCACGGTTGAACCACACCGCGGCGTGGTATCAGTTCAAAGAATCAAAGGGAAATCTGAAATATTATTTTATCTCTCTTAGAAAAACAACCCCGTTCTTTATTCAAAATATTTAATTTTGTTTCATGTTCGTGTTTTGAACTTCTTTTAATACACGAGTTAAGCTTCCCGGGGGTAATGTGCGTTAACTTGAGTGATTATATACTCGTATTATGTATTTTTACTAACTGACTATAACTTTTTAAATGGTTTATATTTACATTAAGTTCGCCAAAGTGGGAGGAGAGGGTGTATCGCAAAATAACTGAAAGAGAGCAACTGACGGAAATTAAATTTAATTCCTTTCCCTTGAAAGTTTAGGTAAACATTGGAGTTAGTCTAGAAATAATAAACATCAATCTGTTTTTCTCGCTTAACTGGTAAATTTCTACAGAGTAATTTTCACCATTTGAACATAACGTATGTATCACACTTATACGTCATGTTATTTTCAAAATCCCACAAAATATCCCCACTTAACGCTTTTATGATTTCATTTGGAGTCAGACAACTTACGATTTCAGCTCCATCGTGAGCTAGGCGGCTTTTGAAATTTCGACATAACGTAGGTGCCCACTTACGTCATGTTATTTTCAAAATTCCATAAAATATCCCCACTTTACGCATTCGTGATTTCATTTGCAAATTGGACAACTTCCAATTTCAGCTCCATCATGAGCTATGCATCTTTTAAATTTTCGTTTAACTGTGATAAAATGAGGCTAAACATATATTTTAATTATTTTTTAAGTTTTGGAAAAAAATCTAATGAACTGAGACAGTGATGTTTATATTTCTTCGCAATAATTTTCAGAATTTATCGTTAAAGTATTATGTACTGCATCAGTATTGAAATGGTTTTTAATTATTTGAGTAATTTATACCTATTCGAAATAATACAAAAAACGAACTTTATAGATACATCACATAGAAGTTTAGCATAGTCTACCTTTTATATAGAAAATTTTGTTTTTTTGACATTCCATAGGACTGTTGGTTAGAAAATGCGTCCACCTCAACCAAAATTATTCATAATCGGACTAGTGTGTAGGCTCGACATATAGACGAATCATCGGCCTAGTCCGCTGCGGATTATAGGTCGACGTAACGCAGCTGACGTTAGGCGACGTAATTCACGTCTAGCGTGGCACTAGACCGACGATAGGGTGGCAAATTAGCCATCCATCGGGCATCCAAGTGACGTGACAAGACGTAAGTGGTGGTCAAACTACGTTAATGTGGTCTTGCCGCTTAGGGCGCCGTTATAACCTCTCTTTGTCTCTGTTACATGCGGCTTATGAGAAGAGGGAGAAGTTACAATGGAGCTATCTTCGGTACGCCTAGAGAACCAATACCGATAACCTTTGTGGTAAACCGTACGAGATTAGGTAGGCCACGTTCTCATCTTTCGCAAAGATGCTGACGAGTTGGAAAGCCCTTCGTACACATTGTTAATCACCTTCCGTCAGGTTTACCCAGTTTATAGGCAAACTAAGTCGCCCATAAACCTGATTTATTCTACAAGGACTAGTACGCAGGGAACACCTAAATTTAATACTAAAAGAAAGGTCGCATCCGATTAATAGGTAATTTATGAAAATCTTGACAGTTTAATAATGCGATTTGTTAAATATTGTGTTGACTTTATGTAAAAAAATACTGATTTTCATTTCTCGTTAGGGGATAGTATCTATTTTTCAAATTTCAACCGTTTTATTCTAGATTTAATTTATCACGATATTTACATATGAGTATCTACCTTTATTAATGACTATTTGCGCGTGTCAAAGGCGTTTTCAACCATAATATTAACATAGAATCATGCAAGAGGAAATAGGCTAATGGTTTTAACAAAAAAAGCGTGCACACAATATTTAAACGGAAGTAGAATATAAATACGTAATAACACCTAGTTTTTTTTACAAATAATCTTTTGTTATCTATGTAACTATGAAACAGTACGTTCATTGCAGCTGTGTGGAACCTACCCTCTTCAAAAATATCTATAGGATGGCCAGTATCTTCTCGGTAATCTATGTTTTAAAACTTTACGAATCCCTCTTGATGAGAGTAAGTATCTGGAAAACTTCTCTCGATCGTTTTACGTTCTTGAACTGGAACGGCGGGAATCTCCTTGTCTGAGGAGAGAACACTGCATCGCACGTCTGCGTTATTCCTACGCTGGTCAAGTTTTACTATCTCCACCCGACGTACGAGTAATGTCATTGCAAACTACCAGATGTCGCCAGCTACTGGTAGCGTACTACCGTTAAGACAAACCAACAGATGTAACTGTGTACTTCTTGCCTGTTTGAGTGTCGTCTTGTGACATGCTTTTGTTTCCGTAGTGCCCCCTCCACACTTATGTATCTCGTGTTTTGAGCATCGCGTCAGCATTATTCCAATGTTTTGTATATTCGCATCGTAAAACGGTTGTCAAATAATGGATCACCGTTTTCTCATGTCACGAATGTTCTGTTGATGTTCTGTTTAATGTATCGTGACAGTGATCGATCAACGCCATCGTTTCTGAAGCACCGAATATAGCTTTGCATTCTACCGTTTTCTTTAACCGCGTACTCGATTACACAATGTGCGACTAAAGGTCGATTAGAGAAGAAAAGTCGACGATTTAAATCCGAGATCAAATATTACATACCATCAATCCATACTCAACCTTACATTGATATCACAAAGAATACAAGAATCACAGCCGAACGAAAATTTTAACATATTTATGCTTCATACTTTATTTGGATTTAAAATCAGACATCTTGTCAACTCCTCCAGAACTTTTGTAACATTTATAATATACAATCTATCATACGCTAAAATTTCGAGAAAGTCGTATAAAAAATAATAATTGTATTTCGCCGGGGGAAAGGGGGGAATAGCAACAACATTTAGAGAGAAAAGTTTTTTTTTTTTTTTTAAGTTTTTGACTTTCACCTTTCGATGATATTCTTAGTCATCAATTAAAATGGAGGAGACAGGAAAAGGGAATTTATATGTTAATGTTGCTCAAGTTTTGGATAGAGCTTGATAGAAAATTTGGTCGGAGTAGGGCAACCAAAGAATATGCAATTCCACTTCTAGACAGAGAGTAAAATCCAGAGAGCCATATTGCTATGTTAGGCAGGTAGAAGGGAAACGCGACGATTTACCGGGAACCTATTAATAATGTGATTATCGGTTAAATTTATTTGATTATTAATGATTTCATAATTGTGGTTGTTGGATATCTTAATATCAATTGATCCAGATTCCTTTGTTATTTGTAACATTTTAAATAGTATCTCCATTTCTTTATCATTTTGACGATTTTCGGTGATTAGCTGAATGTCGAATTCAGACATCCTTTTATTTGTAAGCTCACTCTACTAAATATTCAACCATAAAATACATATGAAATAGGAATACGTATTATTTATGTACAATTCCTTTTTTGCATTGACTCCACGCAAGGAGGCCCTTAGGAAAATTATTTCCCTCGGAGCCCATGTCATCTTTGAGGATGATATGTGGAGAGTCTTTTGGAGGAAAGGAAGGAGTGAACGTAGAGTCCCTTGAAGAAACCGTTGCTGTATGAGGGGGGAAACACAGAGGGTGCTAAATCTTCCAGAGCATGGCTGTTGAACTCAATCTCATGTGACAAATATCAACTGTGTACAAATGTTGAATGCCCGTTTTCTCCCAATTTTTTTACTGAAGGTTAGGATTACCTTTCATTTGCAGGAATTCGAAAAAATACCTTTAATAATGGTCCTTTAAAATCTTTATTTTTCTGTAATCATTCTTATTTCAATTAATAAATGGAAAAACTAGTATCGAAAACCTTACAAACCCATTATATGTTTCGAAGAATTTGTCATCCATCGTATTCAGATAACGGATCACTCTCCACACGGATGAATTCAGGTACAGATTTGAACGACTCGCTCGGTACGGCGAATATAAATATAAACCTGATAACTCGTAGGAGTGCAACTCCGTTGGAGGTCTTATTTAAATAAAATAAAAATTAAAAACCATTGCGGTAAAAAACATACCCACGTACTCTTAATATAACCCTTAACCAAAGCCTTATAAAATAATCTTCCACCAGGAAACAAGCCTGCCTTTACGCAATCAAAATATGCAAAGTCTTAATAAATTTAATTAAAGATAAATTATTCTTTTATTTTCCTTACCTTCATTAAAACATCCCTTTTTACACAGACCCCTGTGTTGAGAAGTTTCCCGTGAAAACCCGTTTGAAATGTATATGTAACTTTTGAACCCTTCCGCCATGATGTCGGGGTGCCGGGGCCCAGTAATCCTGGGTATTTTATCCGCGATAAGGACCGCTGCCCTTGAGGCGGGCTATCAAACGGGCATTAGGGCCATTACAGCCCGGATATGGGGCGTCCAGCCCGGCATTACATGTTTGCACCCACTTTCCTCATAACAGAATGCATCGCCGCCAGAAGACAGCGGGTTGGCCTAATGCTAGTGTATTATTTCAAGTAATAACAATTTTATTCCAACGCTGTCATGTTTTATTTAATGCACAACTTACCATTTTCAAGAAAATGAAAAAATGAAGCAGAAACATATTATTTGTTTGTTTCAATTAAACGGAGCTTCGACGTCACTTAATTTATTCAGCTTTTTGGACATAAATTTTGAGGCGTAACGTCATTTCTATCATGAGCAATGGAGTTTTGAAATATCTATATATCTGTCAAGGTCTCATATTGTTTGTTATTTATGTTTTGTTATTTTCGATACGAAAAAAGAAAGATTGATACAGGGGTTAAAGGTTAGTAATTAATAGTAAATTATAATTATTTAATCAAAATCAAACCTTCATAAATTTGCTACTCTGAAATAAATAACTGGAATTGAGCAATTTCGTGTTATGTAGCCATAAAATATCTGCTGTCGTGAACTTAAGGTCACGTTAAACGGTGTTTTATAATAATGCAATAAAAACGACAAAAAGTTTATATACGTGTATGTATTTGAGAAAAATATTACGCATTTAATATCAACAATTGACCACTACACTCTCTTACCAGTAGCGCTGGAAAAATTTTATCAAAACTTTTTTTTTATTCCGCGAAAAACGGGAACCAATATTAAAATTGTGATTTAAAAAAAAACTGTTTCTGTTCAGGTACATCTTTTTTACATGTAACCTGAAATTTCTTTAAAAGATCTATTAGACAAATATTATGCAAATATTCGCCAAAAAAGTGTTTACATTAAAGAACTTTATACACGGCCCGTGTTTAATAAGTATCCACCGCGAAGTAATTTATTTTATAAACACATTTCATCGTAACTGAGAAACCGACATTCTGAAGACATTTTTAATCTAACTTTTAATGTATTTTGACTTCGTAATTCTTAATCTTTACATCAATATAAAGTTCAAATAAGATATTAGGGCTGCAATCAAATATAAATGTAAAATGAAATATAAATTCGTACTTGAACGATGTTATAAAACGTTACTTGCTGGTTAAGTTATGTGCTAGGTATGTAGAACATCGGACCTTTGAGATAAGATTTGACCACGCCTTAATAACTTCTCTCTTGTGACTAATGTGTGGTTTGGTTTTTCCAATTGAAAGTTTACTTATTTATACATCTAGTCATTTATTTATAAATCTTTCGATAGACATTGAGTGGGCGAGGTTTATGTAAATTTAGTAAGTTCGATCCCAACTGTGAATCAAAAACATTTTTGGTTTACAGTTAGAAGTTATTTATGTCAAGAAGTTCTTCTGTAAATTTGTGGTCACTCTTTCGCTAGGTAGCTATTGATTTTATATTGATTCTTCCACCGGTCGTAAGTAATATGATGCCTTTCTTTATAATAAGTGTCTCTCTGCACTTATATTATAACGTTGGTATGATATGTTTTTATTACAAATGCTAAGTATGTGTTGTAAATGTTGTTAATGTACTGCGAATATGGATTATATATTGTAAAATATTGTTTATAAAAACTGTACTGCATGTTTTGCATGTGATCCCATAATGAATTTCTTAACTCTTGGTAATACAATGCATGGAAACATATTGTATACTTTTTAATAAAAGAAATATACGAAATATTTAGACTTAACATTCTAAGAAAGCTTTGTATCTCCGCCTACTTAAGACGTATTCTAAAATCAATACAACACAATTGAAAAAATACTCGTAGTTCTATTGTAGTTACTGTCTGTGACAAAACGTGATAAAAGTGGCAAAAGTTTAATTAAAACATTCCACACTTATACCTACTTTCATACTACAAACCTATTTGCCTCCTTGAGGATGCGCAAAGCCATTATTAATAACTCTGAATGCATACATATTAGCACACATGGCACACCTCCAAAAAGCCTACAAAGCCAATGCAGAGCAAATCTGTTTTCACCAACTGTGTCTGCATTGCCAGACACTTTAATAATGTATTATTTAAATTTCTAAATAGCCAGCTATTTTACGTGCTTCCTGTACTACGACGCTTCCTTTGGAAACTTTTTACCCAAAAGCTTTCTGGCGTAAGAGCGAGGCATCCTTATTATAGCTCCACGTCACGGCTTATTAAAAATAACCATATCAGTAAAATACACATCATATTTTGTGTATTATATTTTACCTAACCCTACAATACACAATCATTCTAGAAGGCACAAAACAAGAAACCGTTTCTTTGGAACCGTTTTAAATTTGACACAATCATTCGGTTACAATGTAGCTGTGGGAGACGCTCTTAGACTATTACAAATAAATGAACCCGAAACGCAATTCGTTGCATCGTCTGAGGGAACGTTCCAGAAAGGTTTCATTACACTGAAAGAGAAAAGAATGCTGATTGATAGAAAATAAAATAAACACTGTTAAAACAGCTCATTTGAGCATTATTGTTCGTATTCTAGAATTTGAACTATGTCCAAGCGTATCGTAAAAGTTATTGTCTAAAAGTTAGCAAATCACAAACTAAATACCCGCACGAATTACTGATATTTTAATTACAAGCATTTATTGTTGTTGGGTATTTGTATTCTAATACTAATACGAATGTTTTGTTGAGTCATATTTAGGATCGATAACTCATCCTGGAGTATATGATATAACATATCGGTATTTGTGGAGATCATTGAATCGGGTTTCAGTTTGTTAAGTGTTAATGTCGTGAAAGAGGCCATCTTAAAAACTTTGTTTTAATATGTATATCGTTCAGATGACTTATTTCAATAACCTTTGAATCATATGTTTTCCTTGTGAAAATGTTTCCTGATTTTATCCAAACATAAATATATTCTTTTTCTTGAGCTCTCTTTTTGGCATTCCAATGCAGATTTTTATAGTATTGTGTTAATGAGGCATTTATAAAAAGCATATTGTGCTCCTTCTCCGTTGAATTTTTACTATCGGATCGCTGTGTTTTGGAGTTACCATTGTATATATATATATATATGTTTTCAATGTCCCTAAAAGTAATCGTATTTTTTTTTGTCATTTAGTTTGGACATTGTAATTTTTATGATGTCTTCTGGTGACATTGTAACACCGGCGAGCTTAGCTATCTGCCTGACAGTATGGATTGCGGGTATACTGTCCTAAAATTTTAGGTCGGTTATTTCCACAGTGGTGAGGATTAGTTGCTCAATATCCGCCAGGTGTACTTCAACATAGTCAGTGTTTTTTTCTTTTTCCGCTAGTTTCTCTTTTAGTTTAATTACTTTTTTGGCGTATCCATTATTTGCGACGGTTTGTGAATGATGTCATGATATTTATCATTTACGAAGTTGTTGAAAGTTTTTTATTTCTTCCAGTTCGGATTCTATGTTGTTGTACATTGCGAAATTCATTTCCTCAAATTTTGAGTTCACGTAGTCGATTATGGAGTCTTCTTTGAAATTTTTGCTATCTTGCATTATATTGCAAATACTTGTGTCATATCATGCATGTAAAAAGTATTCTAACTTGCTGTGCATTTGTGTCTGTGCAAAGGACTTCTGTCTTAGTCTGCCAACGGACAGTGATCATGACTTAGTCACTTTTCGTTGTATGCTCACGATAAGAATAAGTATCTATCTGTGGTGAGAAAAAAATATAATACCCCATGAATAATACAAAAACTTCAACCTTCATTCTCGAATTTTAACAATATCTAATAACATATGATAAACATGACAATTAAGGCTCCGTCATAGATAACACTTCTATGAATTACTATTGATTAAGAAGATACATTACCTTTCAAAAACATTTATTTTATGTACAACTTGTAAAAACTAATTGTGAAGGGACACACAGAGAGAAAAGATTACTAAAGTGAAGATAAAAAAAATTCAAGTTATCCAAATACATTTTGTTTCGTGAAACGGTTTCTTTAGAACGTGAAACTGGTTTCGGCTTCTATAATACAAACAAACTGAAACGCCTGCCTCTGTTACACGTTGCCAATATACGCATATTCTTATATTATATTACCCGAAGAAATTGGTTTTTAGAACTAGATATTTCTGGAAACGTGCTCAGAGGATTGCAAATTTTATTCCATAATAATCATAATTAGCTTGTTGTTGTAACATGTACAGCCTGTCTAGTTCCTAGACCTAGATTATACGACACGATAATTTTATTGTAAGTACTCGTTTGTACATCGTGTATAATAGATACAACATGTGTTATGGCGGGGCTGGATATAATCCAAAGCAAACATCAGTTGTTAACAGGGAAATAACACTTTTATAACTTCAACAACACTTCTTTCAATATTATGAGAAAATTGCGTATTTTCTTTTGCTTACAATCATCACATGTTCTGATCACCCACATAAAAGCGTTTCATGTTTCTCTTTAGCTTTTTGTAAATGATCCGTTTTTTTTTCTTTTAATTTATTGGAATAACTTATTGAAGCTTATAAATGCCATCGTAATATTTAATCATTGTAGAAGATAATATTAACAAATCTCGATGAAACATGGAACAGAAAAATTAAATAATGATTCTAGACTTATATAAAAGTAAATAGATTTCCCATATAAATAAAAATCTAATAGGTATATCCGAGACACTAGCTTGATCAATAATACATTCGGGTAGAATCATACGAAAGGTAGCATCCAAAAATATCGGAATTAATTAAGGTTAATATTCATAATTATTATTAACTTGTCCTATAGTCCTACATTATATATATTTATCGTTTACTCAAAATTCTCCATTTCACCTTAATCTCTTCCTCCTTTGATGTTGCCTCTTTTTTATATGTTATCTCATTCTATTACATACATATATTCTCTGACCCACTATTCCATTGTTTCGTTTCATATTTTATCTCCCTTTTTTATATTTTGTATTATGTCTCACTTAAACTCACATAACTTGCTGTACAACTCCAAACAATCAGTTATAGTTGTATTTAAACACAAGAAGGAGCCACTAATCTGGCTAGAAGGAAACATACTGCTTGTGACCTCGCAGGTCAAATACCTGGGACATGTCCTCACAGAAGACATGAACGATACGGAAGATATGGGATGACAAACGAGATCCATTAATATATGCGCCGGAATGCTCTCAAGGCGGTTCTACCACTGTAGCGACGATGTCGGAAAACTGCTTTTTAAGACATACTGCACTGCCCTATACATATCTGAGCTGTGGTCGCAATACTCAGCAGCGCAATGGGACAAGCTGGGGGTGTGCTACAATAACGTATGCAGGCGACTTGCAACTTCCGAGGTTCTGCAGTGCCTCTACGATGTTCACTCAAGGAAGGTTCCACTCATTCCCCGCCTTACTTCGCCACTGACTAGCCAGCTTCTGGGGAAGGACACGGAAGTCAACCAACGCCATTGTCGTGGCTGCATCCGAGTGGCTCAGCAACTACCACCCTGAAAGACGATCCGTAAATTTTTTTTTCTATATTATTATTAACTGTTGTGTTTTTTCATTGCCTATCTTTTATTTTTTATGTTTAATTTGTTTTTTTTTTTATTTTCTCATGTATTTAAATATTATTATTTTACCTTTTTTATTATTTTCATTTCTCTATTTATATTTGTACATTTCTCATATAATCTGGTTGATTGTGTTTGCACTATCCACCCAGTCCTGCTGAATTAAAATTTAATACATTAAATGAAAATAAATATATATATGCTCACCCTATATGTTTTTAAGTTTGAAATTTTAGCCTAACGAATCTTGGAATAGGTGACACCGGTTGGTAATGAATTTATAAATTATGGTTCTAAACAAATCGTTTGTTTTATTTAATTATTCTTAAATTGAGATATGAGATCGATAAGAATGACGGAAAATAATTAGGTCTCAATAGCTCAATTGGTGGAGACACCAGTCCCGGTAAGACTAGAGGATCTGGGTTTGAGTCTCATTTGCGATCTTTACCTATTTATTTTCTTTGTCTTTTTCTGTTTCTTATTTCATTGGGATTTGTTAACATTATCTTTTTCAATGATTAAAGGTTTTTTTAGTATTTAGTAGTCTTACGTGACGTGTTATTTATAATGTATAACTATAGACTAGCAACTGAAAATCTGTTGCGGACGGGTTTTAGGTGCTAGACTCCGTGGTTTTGAGGGACTCACCCCTTTTTTGTTTGCGCTCCATATCGGCTCGTTATGATGTTGATTGTTTAGTATGATGTACCTTTTACAAATGAATTTGCAATTATTTAACTGCTTTTATTAGTAATTGTTTAGTTTGATTAACGTCTCACAATTTAATTAACGGGTATTATCCTAAATCAAGTTATAATTGATATCCATTATGCTACAGTTAACATTGCTCGTTTCTAAAAATGTCAGCACCCGACGACCCGATTAGATGGAGTAAAATAGCAACCGGGCACTGTGTAGAAAGAATCCATCAGGTAACCCGTTTGAATTAGAGATCAGTAAAAAAACGTAAAACCGTTTTTTCGAAAGCGTTTAAGTTAGGAAACGATTGCAAACGTTTCGAGGATTTTAGAAAAATCGTTTAAAGAAACGTGTAACTATGTCCGCAATAAACCAGCGCGAAATGTTTCCTATAGAGCACAATTCGCTTGAGAAGTAATTCTCAAGCGAATTGTGCTACGGAACATTTAAAACAGCTCCCCGCATAGCCGAAAGCGATCCGTCGTAACATGTTTTAAATAAACGCTTTATCAAATGTAACGCTCTCCCCCAACGCAGAACGCGATTCATCGTAAACCGTTTTAAATAAACACTGTAAAAAATGTAACGCCCTCCCGCAACGCAGATCGCGATTCATCGTAAACCGTTTTAAACGCTTTTGCGCGAAACACTTTTTTAATAACGCTTTCACGCGAAACGCTTTAACACCTCGACTCCGGTGATGGGTCTGATTTGACCCAGTGTTTTTTAAATAAAAGATTTTGCCACAAATATTTCGTTTAGGCTAATTTCCTCTTGTCTATTCTTTTATCAAATATTTACCCACATCTCGACTCAAAAATGATTAAAATCGGACACGTTTTAAATAAGTTATTAGAATAATTGTTTATAAAAACACGCAAAAACTCTATCTCTTCTCATTTGAATTTGAGCAGCCGACGAAACAGTATATCTCTCGCTCTATCGTTCCGTCTTTGTCCCTCGCAGTCCTTAACACGCAGATGTTGTCAACCATTCGGGCACATTTCTAGTATTGTGTTTTAATTTTTTTATTTCGTACCGTACTAACGCAATGGCAAGGCAACATTATTTAGCTGATAATGAGATTGAAAAGCTACTTAACAGTGAGATCAGTAATGATGGCGACTTGGAATTCGAAGCATTGGATCCAGAATTTGAAAGTGATCCGGAAGACATATTACTAGAGGAAATATCTGAAAGTAAAAATGGAAGTGATAATGCAGTTAGTGTAGGAAATCTGAGTGAATCCGTTGCAGATCGACTTGTCAAATTCCGGATTCCTTTAATTTTTTAATGAAAAATGTTCATTTAAATTTGTTTTGTTGAAAAATAAAAGTTTTAGTATTTTTAACTAAAATGTATGTCATTCAATGGTTTTAATTGTGACAAATAAATGTGTGAGAAAATTAAATACTCAAATAAGAACGCCATTATATAATATTTTCATAAGCAATCATGATATAATATGGCTATAAATTTAATTTATTTTCTTTTTACACATCTTTCTATTAGAGGTACAGCAACAAGAAAGAATTAAATAAGTGATTTTATTTCTGGTATTTTAAATAAAACAAGATATACTTGTAAATGCACACCATCGATTTCCCGAAAATGTTAATAAATATAGAAACAAAATGTTTGCTTCCACTGACTTCCTGGGTCGAGTCCTTACCCCCCCCCCCCTCCCGCACTACCCTCTTCATTCCACTGACCATCGGCGGCGGTTGTCTCAAGACGCGACCAATTTAGAATTTAGTCGTGGTTTTGCTCTCGCGTGGTATCCCCGCGCTGCTGCATATCGAAGAACCGCAACATTTACGGAATACTAATTTCTAAAACATCCATCTTTATACAAGAAACAGAAGGGATATGTTATGAGTTTATGAGGAATTACATAATATTATATAAAAGTAAGGATATGAACGAAAAATGCATAAAAAAGCCTTTTAATTTCATCATTTCAGCCGGGTCAATCTGGACCCACCATCGCCGAATGTGTTTTATTTTGAACCTCCGGGTATTACGTGTTAATAACGCTTTCGAAAAAACGAAATGCTGAACTCGATGATACGCCGTAACCCGTTGCAAATAAATGATTTTGCCGCAATCGTTCACCGATAATAGTACGGTTGAAGGGTTCCCAACATTTTTGAGTTTGGGAGCTACCTTTTGCCTAAAATTTCATGGGAATCGACTTCTAGGAAGAATCTTATAATAAGAACATTTGCTGTTTTTTTTTCAACAGCTTCATTCGGATAAGTACGAATCTAACTAACCAACCATCACGCCGTTTCTCCGCAGGAGTACACAGAGAGGACGGACCGCCAAACAACGCAGTCTTGGGACACACTTCTTGTTTCATTTATATTCATACATCGTCTCATACATACTCTCTTGTTATTCTGACTCTTGACATGGCCTGACTTTGGATCACTTGATCGTCCCATGCCAAACCGTCTAAGTTTCCCTTTCTTAATCTAACTCAATTCGCTCATTTCAGCTTTATCCAGCACTTAATTTAATTTTAGGGACGCGCAAAATACACGACATTTTTTACTACCATCTGTCCATCAGCTAATTTTAGTAACGTAGAAAAAAGGGTGAACCTTTTACCGCAGTGAATTGTAGCTCAGGAACCAGAGCGTTCTTATTTTTAAAATTCGCCTTCACTTAAGCTGGCTAGGTAATTAAAAACTGAGTGTTTACAAGAACGCCGACTCATCTCAAGTAAGTAATATTAATAAAATGTTCCAGATAATCTTGAAAAATGGTTATTATTATTATTATTACTACTGTTTATTCAGTTGCATTTTGAAAGTATTGGGGATAATATTGTTTAATATTTTGTAAGACAGGTATATCGTATTGAATCTGCTATAGGTATCAATTTGAAAACGCATTTGGTTATTTATATTGACATGTGAGTGGCCGGTGGTTTTTTTGTCATAATTGTGTACTTTTATACGTTTATTTGTTTATTTTTTTACTATTGCCGAAGTCGACCCCGTCCCCATATTTTATTAACTTAATAATAATAATTGGATGATTTGTATAGCACAGTATTTGTGAAAAATCACCTCAAGGGCGGTGTACAAATTTTTGTTTGTCTTATAATATACAAACAGATACAGAAACATATTAGGTAATGTATAATAGTACCTTCTTGATTATATGCAGAGGGCCGTTAATCTGACACAATTCGTTTTTATCTTTTACTGCGCAGAAATTGCCCATCGAAAAGCAAAAATTTGTAACCGCTGGACACGGGCATTCTGATCGGCAATGTCAAAAAATAATTTCTCTGGATATGAGTAGCTATTCTGGGGAAACTACTTACGATAGATATTTTAATAAATACATAAACGTTTCTCCGATTTTTTTTTGTTTTTACTACGTTATTTTTAAACGGTTTCAAGTAACCGTTTATTTAGAGAAACCGAAACGGCTTCGGTTATTTTAAAAAAGAAACTGAAACGCCCAACCCTAGTTTGAATCGCAAACCGCTATAGTCGTTTGTTAACATTTTGTTGAATCACACATATTAAGAATATGTATTTTATAGACTTAATCAATATCAAAACGAATATAGCACTATTCCCTGATTCCAAAAACAGATCATGACAGGTCACAACCAGCTTACTAAAGAACATATTATTTGTATATTTATTTATTTACGGTCAGTGATCACTTGCAAACATTTAAAAAATATGTATATATTTACCAGTACATACTCGTATACACAAACCATTATTTTAGGAAGACATTAAATCAGTGATCATACAGCAAAGAGCATACAAATAGGAACTTACAGTGACAAAAGGAAAAAGACTATAATTAAAATTAAACTATACTCGACCCAGGGGCATATTAAAGTAGTCAATTATTTCACAATACTTATGGTAGAGAATTTTTTTTTTTAAAGAAAGACAAATATTCCCTGGTTACGAATAATCTAACAATATTTGAAAATCTCCTACTACCGTCACAGTAAGCGGAAGATGTTGCTTGTGTCGTAAATGGAGCACACATGGAGCCAGCCGATGAATTGAACTCACGACGTCTGGGTGAAACCCAAACGTGGTGCCAACTCAGCCTCTGACCGGTCTATTAATTTGATGGTTTTTTTTCGTAACCACAGTGGGAAATATGACGTACTGCATAGAGGTTCTAGTGGATATATGAAAAATTTATCAGGTTAAGTGGCACTCAATAATGGCGTTAACGGTTTTATGTAAAAAAAAATAACATCAGAAAATACTCGTCTCTATGACAAACTTAATGTTTTGTTTCATTTAATAAAAATATGTAATTTATGAAATGTATGTACATTATGTAAAGAATGCCACTCAAAATCAAAAGGATATAAATATCTTACACTTTGTCCTGATAAAAAAAAATACAAAAACATATGATTCAAATACAGCCCGTTTAATTCTGTTTACAAATTTGAACACAGACGATGATATTGCTAATATTCGTAGGATACATATACTAAATATAACAAACACATTTTTATACTGTAATTACTGCCCGTACTGTAATTTTATTTCAAATTAAATCATCACCTCACTCCAATTTAAAAATATTATACCTCCATTTTATGTTTTATTTTTCAAATTTACTACAAAGGTAATGTGAGATACAAAACAGGGTTATTTTGGAAAAATACGAAAAATATTTTTTTGTTTACATTACCTATTTAATAAACCTCTTTTAAGGGTGAAAATGGGGCGAAAAGCACAAAAAGACTGGCGTTATCTACACCTCAATTTTCTAACTATTCCACCGAACAGTATTGAATTGAACAGTGAACACCCCTAATGCGATGCCAGTCTGGCGTCACTCCAGCACGGTAGCAATCACCCAATCGTTGACGTTATCATGATTTGTGGCACTCGGGGTGGAGTGATCGGGCCCGATACTCGACATGCCCTCAGATAACTGCTAGAGATAAAGGAAGGAAGATTTATAGATGAGGTGCTTGAAGACCTGGGTTAACCGAGGTATGCCTGTGGCACGCATACGAAAATCTGACCAAGATACAATTGTATACTGCAAAAACATTTGTGCAAATAAAACTGATACATTTTTGAAGAATTTTTTAAGATTTTCGAGTCCATATTTAAAAAAAACATATATTACCTTATTTGCCTACGCTAAAGTGGGATTTATACATATTATGAAGATACAGGAGTAAATGATTTGCTCATATAGTAGACTAAGAATGTGTAATATAGTAGAATATTTTACATTAATATTTATTGAATAAATATTACAGCCTTCTTATATCTACATTCCACGCAGTTCAATACGCTATTGCTTATCTATGTACTAAAGTGAGTACTGTGTACTACCATATTATCCAAATATGTGGAACAGAGTTAGGTA